>OX463236.1:112023930-112311430 GCA_949820135.1 Sylvilagus floridanus
GAAGAACAGGATGGAAACCACAGGAGAGGTACCCTGGGGGAGGAACTGGGATGACGAGAATTCCTCCCTAATCCATGACAGAGGGAGGCCTCTGCCACCTGCCTTCTTCAAGCGTGAGAAAGTCTTAGCTCAATTTGAGTTAATTCCACATAGACACGGGGGTGGCTACAGGTTGATTAAGCCACTTTTTATAATCTTAATTTTATCAGAGCAGGCTTTGCTAGAATTGATTACATGGTCCGTCATATTATTCTTGCAGTTTAATGTGTGCCCTGTCTAAAGCATTCAACCTGAAACCGTGTATTTTCCATCTCGGCTTTCTTTCAACAGTCTAGTTTACTTTTAAATCTAAGTCAAATATTGGTCACTGCCTTGTTGGTTAGTCTTCTTTATTGCTAATGAAAATGCATTGACCTGCTTTGACTGCTGAAAGGAAATTAGAATATAAATGGATTAAAAGCCAGAGCAAGTTATTTCCCTGGTCTGGAGTCTTTAAATCTCTGCAATATTCTGAGACTGAGTTAGCCATGGAAGGATGCGTGCATAATCCTCTCCACATGTGCCAAGAAAAGTGCTCGGAGGGGCATCTGCCCTCGGCTGTGGTGGCTACAGACTGGAGAGGGGAATGAGTGGGAAGGCCAGAAAATTAACCACAGAGTGCTTAAAAGCTTGTTCCTGATTGTTTCAATGAGGGATTTTTTAAAAAAGATTTCATTTTACTTATTTTGCAAGACAGAGTTACAGAGAGAGGCAGAGGCAGAGAGAGAGGCCTTCCATCCGCTGGTTCACTCCCCAGATGGCTGCAACGGCCAGAGCTGCGCTAATCCAAAGCCAGGAGCCAGGAGCTTCTTTCAAGTCTCCCACACAGGTGCAGGGGCCTAAGGACTTGGTCCATCTTCTACTGCTTTCCCAGGCCATAGCAGAGAGCTGGGTTGGAAGAGGAGCAGTCTAGACTAGAACCAGTGTCCATATGAGATGCCAGGCCAGGGCGTTACCCACTGCACCACAGCGGCAGCCCCTCAATAAGGGATTAATGTGAGATTAGCTTCTGCCTCTCCGGAGTCAGCCTGTTTGGCTGCAAACTATGAGGGAGCAGCTTAAAGGGACTTGGAAGAAACCAGTCTAAGTGGGGCTCTGCACTGCGGCCTGTGTCTTGGGAAAACACAAAGAGCATTTCTTTCTATCCAGCAGAAATTCTCAAAGGAAATCTAGTGATCTAATGATCTATCTAATGAGAGAGAGCGCGAGAGCGAGCGGACTCCATTAGACTGTAGCACAAAGTGTCACATCACAAAGTTATTTTCCCCGGCAAACATTCCAACTTAGGAAACCGGCAACTCTCTCTGTACTTGCCACTTGGAATGTGGCCTCCTACAGAAAAAAGGCTTTTTCCTAGGGAGGAACAGACATCTGTTAAGACAAAAGCTGTTGAGGGTCAGACCCTGTGAGCCCACACGTGTGCGCTGCTGCAGCTTTCTAAAGTGAAGGGGTTGAGTGGCAGGGAGCGTGGTGACAGTGCACCCTCCGTGCTGCATGCCATTCCCTTTCCTTCTGACTTGCCGAGTCATCTCCTGAGGTTCCCAAAATAGCCATCAGGGCTTTGCATGCGAGAAGAGATGCGTAGATGATTCTAGCTTGCTTTTCTTGGTTTATTTGAATGCCAATTCTAAAACTCTTTGGAGTCATCAATAAATCGCAGGCAGAGAGACACAGAAAATGATGGTGGCGTTCAGGAAGGCTGTGGCCAAGTCACCCCAGCCTTGCAGGGCTAGGCTGGTGACATGTGCCTTCAGAGGCCCCCTCCTTCCCCACTTTTCCTGACAGTTAACACCGTCACCGTGCATCCCAACACATCTTACCGTGGCATAGATGCTTTGGAAAGAGGCTGGGGAGCTGTTCTGTCTGCATGGAGGCTGCTGTGCATTGTGGCTCCAAAACCTGTGATGATTCCAAGTGCATATTAAAGGCAGAGTTACTTTGCCCCCAGAAACCTCCACCAGCAGCCTCCTCCCCCTGGCTTCAGAGATAGGAGATGGAGTACTTAAGCATGTAGATTCTCCAGCCAGACTGCGTTCAAATCCACCACGTCTTTCCTGTGTGCTTAGGCGAGTGACTGTGCTTCAATCTTGCCCTCCATGAAATGGGTGGAAGAGTGTGTCTCCCTCATGGGGATGATCATAGATTCAACAACGAAATACCCTGAGATCAGCACCTGGCAGCAAGGCATCCGGTAAATAGCACCACACTCTGCTGCATGTGGGCAGAGAGCAGGCGGAGCATCAGCAGCGTGGGACACTGTCAGGAGAAGGCTGTCGGGAGGCACGCTCTTCACGTGCAGGAGACAGGAGAGCAATTCTGAGTAGCAACCTGGGAGCCACCCGTTTACCCCTAAAACACGTGTGCATAAACATGAAGGCGTCCAATGCAAGACATGCTGGGAGCAGTTGAATCTCCGTAGGCTGCTTTCTTGCCATGCTCAAGAGAAAGTCAGGGAAATAGTGGAGTGCGGGACAAAGATGACCAAACTGAAACAGGAAGAGCCCAATGCCCTGAGAGCAAGCCTGGAACCAGGAGCCTCTCCCTCCCCGGCCACCAAAACCCAGCTTCCTCCGCCCCTGAGTGCATCCTGTTAAGTCAGTGACGTAGAGGAATACACACTCCTTCCTGGCAGTGGGCCTTCTTGTCTCCACCTGGCCCCCGAGACCCGGAGCGCAGCCTGCAACAACAACGGGATTCCGAGGAAGAGGCTGGGCCTGGCAGCCTCGCCTTGGGTTGGAAGCCATGTAGGATTTTGTGTAAGACGATGGGTGAGCAAACTGTGAATTCTTTCTCCTTGGCTGTCCCCACCTGTGAATACCTGGGGTGCTCTGACTTTACCGGTCCTTTTGGATAATGATCATATTTAAATAATTCACATGTATTAAGAACTCGTTTTGTGGGGCCTGTGTGGTGGGGCGGTGAGTTAAACCACCTGCTGCAGTGCTGGCAAGACATAGCACAACACCAGGTCCAGTCCCGGCTGCTCCAGCAGCACAGGGGACATCTCCACCCCTCCCTTTCTCTCTGTCAGCCTGCCTTTCACATGGATAACATGAACTAAAAAAAAAAGAGCTTGCTTTGCGCTCAGGCCTCTGAGCCAAACACTATAAATATATCATTCTCTATGTTTCATCTGCTGCATTCGAGAAAGAATGGAGAGCTAGAGGGGAAGGTCCTAACAGGTGCGGGCAGGCAGTGGGCTAGGATAGGATTTACGTGTTCAACTGCTCCAAGTGCTAGAAAGCAGTGAACTCTGACATCCAGATGAACACAGCTCAAACTTGTGGGAATGCATTTAAATAGCTCGCTCTCTCTGTAATTCTGCCTTTCAAATAAGTAGAAGGAAGGAAGGAAGGAAGGAAGGAAGGAAGGAAGGAAGGAAGGAAGGGAGGGAGGGAGGGAGGGAGGGAGGGAGGGAGGGAGGGAGGAAGGAAGGAAGGAAGGAGGAAAGAAAGAAAGAAAATACAGTACATGTCAACAATGGATTACTATTGGGCAATACAAAAGAATGCAACCTTTGGCCAGCACTGCGGTACAATGGGTTAAAGCCCTGGCCTGAAGCGCCGGCATCCCATATGGGCGCCGGTTCTAGTCCAGGCTGCTCCTCTTCCAATCCAGCTCTCTGCTATGGCCTGGAAAAGCAGTAGAGGATGGCCCAAGTCCTTGGGCCCCTGCACCTGTGTGGGAGACGTGGAGGAAGCTCCTGGCTCCTGGCTTTGGATAGGTGCAGCCCCGGCCGCTGTGGCTAATTGGGGAGTGAACCAGCAGATGGAAGGCCTCTCTCTCTGCCTCTGCCTCTCTCTGTAACTCTGTCTTTCAAATAAACAAAATAAATCTAAAAAAAAAGAATGCAACCTTGTCATTTACAACAACGTGGATGGAACTGGAGGCTGCTGTGTACAGTGAAGTGAGTCGGGCACAAGTACTGCAGGATCTCACTGCTAAGCCAGACCTAAACAAGCTGGTCTCTTAGAAGTTGAGAGCACCGTGGTGATGGCCAGACGCCGGGAGAGCACTGGAAAGGAGAAGATAAGGACTGACGAATGGATGACAAGCCACAGTTCCATAAGAGCAAGAAGCTCGGTGTTCCATTGCACAGGACGGCAACTACAGAGAATGGCACAGACTGTATATTTTTCAAAAACAGATGAAAAGATTTTTTAAGTGTTTTCCCCATGAACAAATATTAAATCTGTGAGGAGATAGATATGTTGACCCTGATTGGACATTAATCAGTGAACACATGTGTAGAAACATCACAACTTTTAATGTGTTGGGGCCAGCACTGTGGTGCAGCAGGTAAAGCCGCCGCCTGCAGTGCCAGCATCCCATACAGGCACCAGTTTGAGTCCCAGCAGCTCCACTTCCGATCTAGCTCTCTGCTATGGCCTGGGAAAGCAGTAGAAGATGGCCCACGTCCTTGACCCCCTACACTCATGTGAGAGACCCAGAAGAAGCTCCTGGCTCCTGGCTTCAGATTGACGCAGCTCGGGCCATTGTGGCCAATTGGGGAGTGAACAAGTGGATGGAAGACTTCTCTCCCTCCCTCCCTCCCTTCCTCCCTCTCTCTCTTTCTCTCTCTGCCTCTCCTCCTCCTTGTATAACTCTGACTTTCAAATAAATAAATAAATCTTTTTTAAAATGTGGGAAAGCACAGCTGTATAAAAGTGAAAAATGGGTAGAAATTTAACAACAAATCAATAACTCATGACCTGTGGATTCTGTCTTATGTAAGAGAGCTGTCTGTCTGAGTTGGGACATTGAGACTAATTTGTGTGCAAATGCGCAGGTATTAAGTTAGCTGCCAAAGAATTCTGGCATTGCTTTCCAGATGAAATAAAGTCATAAATAGTTTTAAAGATACCTTACAATAAAAATAGAATTAAAACATTTAAAAATATGCAACAAACACTCTTATGCTCCTTATAAGGACAGAAGGCATAAGATAACTGAACATCATCAGTCGAAAGTGAGAGGAACAGGACATGCCCTCATTTTGGCGACAGATGGGCCTGGAAATAGGACATATGAAGTTGGTTTGAGATGAGAGTGTTAGTCTATCCAGAGGAACCCCCAAATTTGGCTTTGGAGGGTATGGCCCAATTTGCTGCTGAGTCTTGTTTTGCCTTAGAAAGTAACAGAAACTGGGGCCGGCGCTGTGGCCTGCAGTGCCGGCATCCCATATGGACACCGGTTCGACTCCTGGCTGCTCCACTTCCGATCCAGCTCTCTGCTATGGCCTGGGAAAGCAGTGGAGGACAGCCCAAGTCCTTGGGCCCCTGTGCCCTTGTGGGAGACCTAGGGGAAGCTCCTGGCTCCTGGCTCCTGGCTTCGGATCCGCACAGCTCCAGCCATTGCAGTCATTTGGAGAGTGAACCAGCGGATGGAAGACCTTTCTCTCTGCCTCTCCTCTCTCTGCATAACTGTTTCAAATAAATAAATAAATATAATTTAAAAATCTGCTTCATTAATTCAGTCATAATCTACCATTTTATTGCCAGCTATCATAATCCAGAGTTAATTTCATTAGAGCCAATGTCTCAAGATAAGTAAACCCCTGTTCTATGCTTTTCAATTAAGAAAAAATTACGTATTTACTTGAAAGGGAGGGAGGGAGGGAGGGATGGACAGCGAGGGAGAGATCTCCAACAGCCAGGAATCCAATTTGAGTCTCCCACATGGGTAGCAGGGATCAGTTACTTGAGCCATAACCTGCTGCCTCCCAGGCCGTGCATTGGCAGGAAGCTGAAATCAGGAGTGGATCCAGAACTCAAATCCAAGTACTCTGACAAGGGATGTGGACGTCCCGAGTGGTGACTTAGAGACTGTGCTGCACAGCTGCCCTGTGTGTGGCACTTTTCTGTTCCTTCCTAGTGCATTATCTTGCTAGAGCTACCATGACGAAGTGGCACACACCAGGGGGCTTACACCACACGCGTATTGTCTCACAGTTCAGCAGGCTGGAAGGGCGAGGTAAAGGCAGCAGCCTGGTTGCTTCTGAGGGCTGTAAGGGAGAATGTATCGCACCTGCCGCCTACCTTCTGTGGGCTGCTGGCAATCCGAGATTCTTTGGCTTGTAGGGGCCTCACACAGGTCTCTGCCTTCACGCTCACCAGGTGCTCTCCCATGTACACATCTGTCTCTGCCTCCAAACTGCCCCACTTTACAGGGACAGGTCCTCACAGCTTCATCTATTTTTAAAATATTTATTTATTTGTTTACTTATTTATTTGAAAGTCAGAGTAACACAGAGAGAAGGAGAGGCAGAGAGAGAGAGAGAGAGAGAGAGAGGTCTTCCATCTGCTGGTTCACTCCCCAGATGGCTGTAAAGGCTGGAGCTGGGCTGACCTGAAGCTGGGAGCCAGGAGCTTCTGTCAGGTCTCCCAAGCAGGTGCAGGGGCCCAAGGACTTGGGCCATCTTTTACTGCTTTCCCAGGCCATAGCAGAGAGCTGGATTGGAAGTGGAGCAGCCAGGATTCGAACTGGCACCCATATAGGATGCTAGCATTGCAGGTGGCGGCTTTACCCACTACACCACAGCGCTGGCCCCAAATGGCTTCACCTTAACTGGAACATCATCCGCACAGACCCTGTTTCCAAATAGGATCCCATTCACAGGCACTGCTGATTAGAACGTCCACATCTTTCGGGAGACACAATTCGACCCATACCACCAGCGTAAAAGAAGGTCAATTAAGCATTGCCCCTTCATTGCATGCTCCTGGATATCCTTAAGGACTTGCCTGAAGACCGAGAATCCTTATAATAAACGTGTAGGAATTACATTTCAGCTTGAGTCCTTTTCCACGTGTGTGTAGGCGTGTGTGCGTGTGGCTTTGCTTGTTTTCTGGCCAGCATGACCTATCCTATTGAACTGGCCCTTTGCTAACAGGGCAAACCTGGAGATCAGCTATGCCAAAGGACTCCAGAAACTGGCACTCAAGCTGAACAAAGCATTGCAGAACACCAGGAAAAAGTAAGTATCGTGGCAGAGGTAAGGCAGGCGTCGTCGTCAGGAATCAGAGAAAGGCAACGCAAGTTCTCAATTCTAGCTTACAACTGTGGTAGCTTCAGGTCAGGCACGGCTCCAGCTCTGGGGCACTTCCTGTGTGCCAAGCGCTGTGCTAAATGTTCCAGCCTCGGAGCAGCCCTAGAGAGCCTCATTATTATCCCTATTCCAGGCAAGGACCCAAGGTGTGGCGAGCTTACACAGACGAGTCGCAGAGCTGCATCCATGCCTGGTCTTGATGACACCCAAGTGCACATTCATAGCAGACCTCGATGTTAATATTTAACTCAGGCTGTGGTGTGGTTCAGTCACAAGGTCTTGGAGTCTGGAAATGTGAATCACTGTTTCTGCTGTACCTTGGACACATCACCCAGCCTGTCCATGTCTTGGTTTCTGCCTCTACCTAGACAAAGTCATGACACAAAGTCCTTCAAATAGTTTGTGAAAATGTGCAATTGCAGAACAAGTTTATTTTGGTGCAAAACAATTTTGAAATCCATGCATGTTTTGCATAGTATATATTTCCATGAATTTTTTGAAGACCCTTTGTCTGTTGCTCCATTGTGTGTGTATATATATATGTATATATTATATATATATATATATATATATATATATGACTACTTATGCCTGTGTATGGGGGTGGGGGTGGGGAGTACATGTTAAATGAGTAATATATCCAAAGAGCTTAATACCTCAGGTGCTAAAAATATTGGTTCATACTCTCTCTATATTGCAGCACTTAGAGTGAAGTAGATTTCTTGTTTTAGAGGAGAAAAAGATATTGGTGTTCTAAAAATGATCCATGCGTGCTAATTTGCTATACAAATTCTTCCTATAAAAATTCTTGATTAATGCATGCAGACTAACTCTAACCCAGTAGTACTATTGCAAAGGCCTCTAAGGGTGATGAAAGTGGGAAAAAGGGAAGACCAAAAAGAAGACTAACGGGGCTCAAATGCCCACTCTGCCTTAGGCATCACTGGCGAGAGCAAGAGATGATTTTGAAATTGCCCTGGCTTTTAGCTCTGTTTTTATTTTTAGAGAGCCTTATAGTAGACTACAGAAGAGCCAGGAGAGCACAGTGGTTGGTGATGGATAGACTTTTGTTGAGACTGGCCAGTTTTGAATTCTAACTCTATCACATACTGAAAGATCTAGGACAAATTCATTTTAGCTCTCAATGTCTCTTTAAGATGGAAATCGAAGGTTACCGGGAGGATTAAATGAGATAATACAAGAAATGTGCTTAGCAGAGTACCTGAAACGGAGCAAAATCTCCGCAAATGTCCGTTACTTTGATTCTAATTCCCTCCCAAAGAACAAGAGGGGTGGGAGTGCAGAGACACGCCTTACTGTGCTGCAACCCTAGCATCCAGCACCGTGCTGCCAAAGAGCTGGCTGATCCAGAATGTTCTGTCAGCCAGGATTAGTGCAGGCTCTAATAACACACACTCACTGACTGTTTTTCCAAACCATCATCTCTGTCGGGTGCTTTTACGGTACTTCTACTTTCAAAGATCAGTTAAGTGAGGGAGAGAAGCCAGTCAAGGGCTGGCAGGAAACAATGGGAAGGCTCTTCTTTCAGATTGTGGTCCTGAGAGGCCCACATGCTTGACTCACTGCCCTGCTGCCCAGCTGCACTGAGGGGCAAATGTGACATCCTCTCCCCAAAGTGTGCCTGGCATCCATTATAAATCATGCACTTTACTGAAGTTTAATTTACAAGGCATAATAAGCATCTATTTTGAGTACATGGCTTGGTCAGTGTTGACAGGCGTGTGCACTGTGTACCTCCCAAAAGCAAAGCAGGCATTTTCTTCAAGCCAAAAGAGTTCTTGTGCCTGTGGGGGTTGCAGTCGATTTCTCAACAATGTTGCAGTGGATTAGTTTCTGAGAGGAGGAGCGTGGTGGGGGCAAGAGTGGGCAAGAGGCTCGGAGTCACCACACAGACTCCAGGAGTCGGGTGAAAGCAGGCCTGAGGTGAGCAGCCCGCACTCGATTTGAGTTAGTAAAACAGCTTATACAGCTTATATATACAGCTTATACAGCCAAGACCAGCCAATCCAGTCAAGGGGCGGTCTATGCCCCAACCAATCACAGCCTGTTGCTATCAGGCTCTTGTCGCCAGGCAGTTTCTGAAACCATCCAATCGCAGCCTGCCGTCAGTCAGGCTCTGTTGTCATGTGGTTTCCTCTGTTGTCATGTGGTTTCCGAAGCCATCCAATCACTGCCTGTTGCCAGGCAGTTTCTGTTGTCAGCGGCCATCTTGGCATGACCTTTTCACCTTAGTGGCCATCTTGGCATGAACTTTTCACCTCACTCCACCATCCACCACATGTGGGCACATCTTCCCCTTCCTAGCCCCAAGCACTCACCCATCCGCCTCCTGTCCATGCACAGTCCCTTTGTCTGCTCTGGAGTTCCCCATCACTGGAGGCATGTGGTAGCTGCTGACGCTGTTTCGTGTCTGCCTTTGGACATCATTCTTGCATCCAGTTTTTCCCATGCTTAGACTTAGGGAGCAAACTATGGCACCTGGAGGTCAAACTTCTATTCCATCCTCGCTCTGACGGTAGTGCATCTTCTTCCTGTCGCTCTGCACCCAAATCCACACAGACCCGAGGTCCCTGAGGTTCATTCATGTGCTGAGTTTATTGTCCTGGATTCCACAGGCTGTTGTGAGCTGAGTCCCCTCTGCAGAGCCAAGAACACACTTCCTAACCCTCCTGCAGAGACGGTCTGGGGGCCTCCTGTCACCAGCCCGTTCCCAACCTTGGCCATTAGAGTACCCCGATTTCCTGCAAAGCGGAAATGGAAAATGAAAATCTAAGCTTCAAATGCCTAAGGAAAAAGCAACATGCAGAATGACTGGAGTGCAAATAAATACCTGGGCGGATTGAAGTTCATGGAGAAACTGAAATGAGGTTGGGGAAATGCGTGCAATAGCTGACGCAGGCGATCAGACGCCGTGTTTTATTTCCCAGCGTTTACTGAGGAAAGGATACTCATCCCTGTCGCCCTCTGTCTTTGCCTCTAGCTGTCTCAGCAGCGCCTGGGCCTGGGCCGCGGAGGGCATGAAATCCACAGCAGACCTGCATCAGTGAGTGCTCCCAGCCCCGACCCTGGCTTCCCTCCAAACGCAAAGGGAGTTTGCGGTGCTAAGTGGGTGCAGTACAAATATCCCACTTCACATTTGCACTGGATACACACACCAGAACACACCGTTTTATTTCCCCGGAAAGTAATTTGGAAGGTAGATGTAAACTCTCATCTGGCGCTGTGTGTCTTTGATGTTCTATTTTCAGAAAACTCGGCAGAGCAATTGAGTTGGAGGCAATAAAACCAACTCATCAAATCCTGAGTGTACAAGAGAAGAAGAGAAAATCAGTGAGTCTAAACCTTTTCTTCTCTCCGATTTAAAACAAGATTTTTGTCTTTGGCCCAAGGAGGAGAAGGTATTCTGAGAGTGGTACTAGGTTTCAGGAATTTATCATAAAAATAAATAGAGAGTCCTATTATCATAGTAAAAAAGTGGGAACTCCTGCAGTCAGAAGTAACTATGAATTCAAGCCTGAGAATGCTATGAACTCTTAACACATTTATTATAGAGGAATTCAATCACTTGAGACTTTTTCATAATATAATACTATGTTAAAAAGATTTTAAAAAGAAAACGAAAAAGCCAAAATAATATAATCCCAATGTTACCAAAAATGGATAGAAAAAAGCTGGAAGACCCTTCCCAAAGGAATTACTAAGAACTATCTTTAGGTGGCAGAATTGGAGGTTTGTTATTTTTATTATTTTGTATTTCTTTGTTCTTTCAATTTCTTCATTTAACTTTTAAATAGAAAATGATAAGCACAGTTCTTAAAAAGATGCTTTTCTATGCTTATTAGCTTAAGATTATGAAAAGACAATAATGAGTACAATCATCAAATATCCTTAAAACGAAAGAAAATTAACTAAGCAATTCTTTTCGGGGTATCTGGTCCTCTTTCAGGGTGACTTCTAGTCCTCTGTACCTTTCTTTCAGAAGTTTCATTTGTGCTCCTCTGCCTTTTCCTCTGTGTGTCATGGAGTCATTAAGCACTCCAAACTATGTCACCAAGCAGCATCAATGGGTGCTGGCCTCATGTTCGGGATACCATTTGGGATGGTCACGCCCCACATCAGAGTGCCTGAGTCTGACACCCAGCTCTGGCTCCTGACTCTAGCTTCCTGCTGCTGCACACCCCAAGAAACAACAGTGATGGCTCAAGTAGCTGCCACTCAGAATGAGGGACCTGGATTGAATTCTCGGCTCTCAGCTTTGGCCTGGCCTAGTCTCAGCCATTGTGGGCATTAGGGAAGTGAACCAGGAGATGGGAGCTCTCTCTTTCTCTGTGTGTGTGTCTTACAAAAGCTAAAATTAATAAATAATAAATAAATAAAGGGAAATTAGTTATAATTAAGAATTCAGGAGTACCTGGATTTGAATCCCATCTCTACTTCTGTTTCCGGCTTCTTACTAATGTGCACCCTGGGAGGCAGCTGGTGATGGCCCAAGTATTTGGGTCCCTGCCACCTATGTGGGAGACCTGGATTTAATTCTGAGCTCCAAGCTTCAGCCTGGCCTAATATTGTCTGCTGTGGGCATTTGAGAAGTGAATCAATGGTAGAAGACCTCTCTTTCTCTCTCTCCTCTCTGTTATTCTGCCTTTCAAATAAATAAAAATCTTTTAAAAGAGAGAGTGAACGAAAGAGAGAAAGAAAGAAAGAAAGAAAGAGAGAAATAAAGAAACCAGACCTCCAAAGCCATGAGTTGAAATAAACCTCTTCCATTCATAAGTAGTCTGTCCTAGGTGTTTACTTGTAATGAAAGTCTGATTAATAGAGCCCACCTGTTAATACCATCACATTGTGGGAAAAGGCTTCAACCTATGAATTTGGGGAGGGTGGGGCACAAACAGTTGGTCTACAGCCTTAACTACACAAGAAGAAAGCAATAACGTTTTCCCTTTTTTCCCTTTCAATAGCTTGATAATGAAGTTGAGAAGACAGCTAACCTTGTCCTTAGCAACTGGAATCAGCAAATTAAGGCAAGCATGCACAAATATCACTGTGTGAACTCAGTTTTTGGCATTGAGCCTTTTTTCCGTTGCACAAGTATGATCACATGTTCTAGCATTAGTACTTCTAAATGCTAACTGAAGAGAAAAATGTTTCCTCACTTGAGTTGTTACCTTGATACATCTTCCAGCTTAATCAATAGAAGAGCAACACTCTAAGTATGATTATTTACAGCTAACAAATACGTAGCAATAACAATTTTGTGCCAAGTCCTGCATATTTGTATATTTAATCATCACAACAACTCAATGCGATATGGGACTTTGCATTGTTATTTTGCAGATGATAAACAGACACAGAGAGATAAATAATTTTCTCAAAGGATAACAGTTGGACCAAGAATTGTTACAAATCATTGGGCCCCAACATCACTTCTCGTAACCATTACCTTGTACTGATGGTCTCTGTATAATGTGCAATTTAGGGAAAGTGGCTATTACCACCTGAGTTTGGGATTTTTCATTTGTAGAAGAGGATTTATGATCTCTCCCTCAGTAGTGAGAGGGGCATGGCGTGAGGTAGGTAGAGACATGTGAAGGGGAATGCACACATGTTTATCTGGTCCACTCGTGCACAACACTGCACTAAGAGATGATCATTGTTTTCTAGTGTCTTAAGTTACTTGATGGAGCTAAGCCTCTGCCTGTGGTGCCGGCATCCCATGTGGGCACCAGTTCGTGTCCCAGATGCTCCTCTTCCCATTCAGCTCTGTGCTATGGTCTGGGAAAGCAGGAGAAGACCGCCCATGTGCTTGGGCCCCTGCACCCATGTGGGAGACCCAGAATGGCCCGGCTGCAGCCATTGCAGCCATTTGGGGAGTGAACCAGCAGTTAGAAGACCTTTCTCTCTGTCTTTTCCTCTCTCTGTTTGTAACTATACCTCGCAAATAAATAAATAAATCTGTAAAAAAAAAAGATGGCTAGATACCATTTGAACAGAAAATAGAAAATGAATGCTAACTAGAGGAACTGCGATCTGATGTGAGAAGCTGGAGCGCGTCGTTATAAGTTCTTTTTAAGAACTCTTTATAAGTTCGTAAGGGGTGACAATAACAAAGAGTCCCTGTGTACAGAAGACTATTCTAAAATAAGTGAGTACAGGAAGAAGTCATTTGAAGTAGGAAGGATCTACTAAGAAAACCCAGTAATCCTCTTTGAGGCAACTTGGACTCCAAGAGTTAAAATTTTCTCTTCTCATCTCCAAGTTCGTGTCCAAAGAGAACCTTTGCAAGTAAACATCCTCTACTACCAAATAACCAGATGCCCTCAGAGACAGGTGGTCTTGGTGTTGCTTCTGGAACTGAGGAATCCACAACAAGAAATGTTTGAGATATTAGAATTCCTTAACAGTAGTTGTCTAGTAAAAGCAAGATTGCAAGGATCATTTTTGTAATAATATTTAATGTTCCAGAAAAGATATCTAGTCATTGGTTTTCAGTTTTGCTCTTCAGTTTATGAGCCTTCTTAAAATGCATTTACTTTTAAAAATCTATTTTCTTTCAATATTCAGCTTTCACAGGAAATTCAACACAATGGACCAAAGTCCAGAAATGATGCTCAGGAGCTAAAACTGCTTCCAAGAACCAAAAGCATCTTTTTATTATTTCCCAGTTCCTTTCAAGTCATTTGCTAAGTGATATGATACTATTTTTTATGAAGGATGACAGAGAAATTAGAGAACATAAAATTCTTGAGCCATGTTAATTTTCTCCCCAATTGCAATTCAAGAGATCCAGGCTGTGAATAATGAAGTGCAGTCTACGTGGGAAGCACAATGCAAGCCTTAAAGAGCCAGTGCACGTGCCACACAGCCCCATCCGTCAGCAGGCGCGTAACCAACTGAAGGTAGAGGAAGAGGGCCATGCTCCTTCCTGTGCCATGTACAGCCTTTGCGTGCTGGCTTTGAGAGGCAGAAGGCTTTGCCTCTGATTCCCAAGATCAAAGCCCTCGGACAGGCAGGCTTCGTTCACTCCTTTCATTATCTGGCTTGACAGTTTTTGCAGTCTTGAGGTGAAAAGCCAGAGAGTTTTTGAGCTCAGTGCCTGAGAGGCTGACTCCAGCTTCAGCCAAGTTCCATGTGTAGAAAAGGAAATGGTTCTGATCCTAACCCGCTCTGAGATTTGAGGCACCAGGAGGGAGGCTGAGCGCTTTCTCCTTCCCCGTCACCTCTGTGTGTCTCTCGCCCCAGCCAAGGAACAGCGTTTCACAGGATGCCTGGCAAATGCCCAGCTCCCAAGCCTGGGCATCAGGGAGCAAGATGTCTACCTTTGTACCTTTGCTGCAACATGTGAGAGCATTTGTTTTTGTTTTCTTTTTTTTTTTTTTAACAGGCAGAGTGGACAGTGAGAGAGAGACAGCGACAGAGAGAAAGGTCTTCCTTTGCCTTTGGTTCACCCTCCAATGGCCACTGCGGCTGGCGCGCTGCAGCCCGCGCACCGCGCTGATCTGAAGCCAGGAGCCAGGTGCTTCCTCCTGGTCTCCCATGGAGTGCAGGGCCCAAGCACTTGGGCCATCCTCCACTGCACTCATGGGCCACAGCAGAGAGCTGGCCTGGAAGAGAGGCAACCGGGACAGAATGCGGCGCCCTGACCGGACTAGAACCCGGTGTCCCGGCACCACAAGGCGGAGGATTAGCCTATTGAGGCACGGTGCTGGCCCGAGAGAGCTTTTGTTTTTTTTAAAGATGTATTTATTGGGAGACGCCGCTAAGTCTCCACCTATTGTACTCCCCAAATGGCTGCAAAGGCAAGAGCTGGGCTGTTCCAAACCCAGGAGCCCTGGGCTTTTTCCAGGTGGCCCACGTGGGTGCAGGGGCCCAGATACTTGGGCCCCACTGCTTCCCCAGGTGCATGAGCAGAGAGCTGGATCGGAAGTGGAGCAGTCAGGACTCGAACCAGTGCCCATATGGGATGCCAGCAGCCCAGACGTGAGAGAGCATTTAAAAACCACTTCAGTTGTGGTCCAGTTTCCTTTAAGACAATCACACTGGAAGTCTTCAGTGTCTGTGGTGGTATTTTCTGCGGTAAGACCATTTTGCTAGCTAGAAAAATGCTTCCGAGTTCTGCAGGCCTTCGGTGATTTAGCAGAATATATAACCCTCACGAGTGTATCCATGTAATGAATAGATGCACTGTGGTTCTCAGGGCACGTGCGCACTGCCTGCTATTTTAGGCAGCTTTTGAGGTGAGGGTGGGAAGGAAGAACGAGCAATGAGCAATCATTCAAGCTAGCCCATGATCCAAACAGAAGAACTCTTCTCCATTTTTTTTCTTGTGTGTGTGTTTTTGACTCTAGGCCAAAAAGAAATTAATGGTGAGCACCAAGAAGCATGAAGCCCTTTTCCATCTTGTAGAGAGCTCCAGGCAATCTGCGACTGAAAAGGAGAAGCGGAAGGTAAGCTGTCCCAGCCCACTGGGCGCGTGCAGCTCCGAGACCATGCGCTGCGCGCCCTTCGCCCACCACCCCCACCCCGCGAGAGAACCAGCCAACTCCTCCCTCTGCGTGGGGTCCCCGCAGAGCAGCAGCTTGGCAGCGCGTGAAAGAGGATTCCAAGTCATTCAGGTTCATTCCGGGTTCACCTTTGTTGTTCAAAAGTATTCCTGAGCGGGTTGTTGGTTCAGCGGCTCGGGCCCACACTTGGAACACCTGGATCCCACGTTGGAATGACTGGTTCGAGTCCTGGCTGCTCCGCTTCTGATGCAGCTTCCAGCTGGTGTGCATCCATCGGGGAAAGTGGATGCTGGTTTGGGTTTTTTGATCCCTGATACCTACGTGAGAGACCTGGATGGAGTTCTGGCCTCCTGGCTTCAGCCTGCCCTGCTCTGGCTGTTGTGTGCATTGGGGCAGTGAACCAGTGGATAGAAAATCAATCTCTCTCTCTCTCTGTCTCTCTCTCTCTCTCTTTCTCTCTTTGCTTCTGTCTTTCAGATGGAATGAAAATAAGAAATTTTTAAATATTATTGGCATGACAAATTAGACCAATGTCCAAATTTTGAAAGGGAATCCTATTAATAAAAACAACTCTCAGCTCACACGCCATCTAAGAGTCTAAATATATATACTCTATATGTAATTTACATATTATACATAGTCCTTATGTCTAACACTAGTATTTGAGGAACTCTATAAAGCATTACAAAGTGGAGGTTAAAAGATTCTGCCTGATGCCAGCTCTCAGTTCCACTTTCGGCTAATGCAGAGCCTGGGAGGCAGCAGTGATGGTGTGTTGGGTCCCTGCACTCACATGGGACACTTGGATTTGACGACTATTGCTCTCTTTCCTCTTAAAAAGCAGTAGAATGTTCACAGGCTAAGATAAAGATGAGATAATATTTTAAATGATTAGCAAATCATGATGTATTTACAAAATCATCAAGCAATATTTTCAGGCAAAATATATACTTAGGGCAAGGTTTAGCCTTAACCACAGTAAACACAAATTCACAATCCTAACAGTCTCCCCAATGACTTTTCGTTTTAAGTAATTTAATAATTGAGTTCTTTCATCAGCATCTTGTCAGTTCTCACAATGTTTTGCTTTTTCACATGCATATTGGTGCTTGCATAACCAGGAGCTGGAGAAAAACCTCAGCTCGGACACGTTTTACAGCTTCCTTGCATGCATCGTTAGTAACAGCAGTCTACGGTTCTTGGCAGAAATCTTTCCAAGACATTTGTGCATTTTGCATATAATTGACTTAATTGCAGCTTGATAAAGAGTCTGCAGATCCACCTGACCCAGGCTCATGCCGACGGCCACATATCCCAGGAGGCTGGAAGGGAAGACACTCGCCAGGTCCCATGGCAGTTTCCCATGCAGTGGACTCTCCACGCTTCCCCCAGGCCACTTCAGGACCCACATCTGCCCACATTCATCGATTCATTTGTCCACTCACATATTCAGTAAGAGTAAGCCTGGGCCAGCGTCTCGGCTCACTAGGCTAATCTTCCGCCTGTGGCGCCTGCACACTGGGTTCTAGTCCCAGTTGGGGCACCAGATTCTGTCTCAGTTGCTCCTCTTCCAGTCCAGCTCTCTGCTGTGGCCCAGGAAGGCAGTGGAGGATAGCCCAGGTCCTTGGGCCCTGCACCCACATGGGAGACCAGGAGGCAGCACCTGGCTCCTGGCTTCGGATTGGCACAGCACGCCGGCCGCAACGCACCGGCCATAGCGGCCACTTGGGGGGTGAACCAATGGAAAAAGGAAGACCTTTCTCTCTGTCTCTGTCTCTCTCACTGTCTAAACTCTGCCTGTCAAAAAAAAAAAAAAAAAAAGGAAAAAAAGAGAGTAAGCCTGATAACTATTCTTATTCAAAAAGGAACACAAATTATATTGGGGTACAGGAATAAGATCAGAATCTTCCCCCCTCCCCCAGGAGGTGCAGTCCCCATTCAGAAACACAGCCCGCACCACTGCAACCACGAACATTCTCTTTAAGATTTTATTTATTTATTTGAGAGGCAGAGTTACAGACAGAGAGAGGGAGAGACTGAGAGAGAGGTCTGGAGCCAGGAGCCAGGAGCCTCCTCCGGGTCTCCCACAAGGGTTCAGGGGCCCAAGGACTTGGGCCGTCTTCTACTGATTTCCCAGGCCATTAGCAGGGAGCTGGATGTGAAGAGGAGCAGCCAGGACATGAACCGGTGCTCATATGGTATATCAGCCGCCACAGGCTAAGGCCTAACCGACATGGCACAGCGCCAGCCCCAAACCCAACCATTCTTCAAAGGAAAAGAAATGCCATAGCAAGTGGTTCTAACCAGCTAAAGAAACTGTCAGTTGAGTAACTTAAGCTCATGGTTAGCAAGATTTTACAAGGTTCTTCTGTCTTCACGTCGGTCTTCACCGTTGGAAATGCTAGCCCTCAGTGCACTGAAACATCCAGCACCACAACCTGTCCCCAGCCTACTGAACCCTCCTTGGCAGCTGTTCTTTGTTGATATCAGGCAATAACAAGAAGAAAGCTAACAGAGCTCAGTGGTGAATTTCCTCTTGCTTCCTCCACTAGCTAATGGGAGGCAGATGTTCACCGTCCCCACCTCCTCCCGCTGGTCCTGCAGCCATGACCTTTGGCTGTGGCTGCATCACCGATCCATCCCCTCTTCATTGCTTAATCTAGCAGCTTTTTCCAGGCCTCCCACTGAACAGCCAAGGCGGCATCATTTTCTCATCTCACATAGAGGCGCGCTGTCTCCAGCCTGAGCCGGTCCCCTGTGCTTCTCTACAGTTCTTCCCATTTCTCAATAGTCCTTGTTCTCACCAGAGCTGATCCAAACCTCCACTTGCCTCACACTTCCTGCTGTAACACCCACTCCCTGAGGACGATCTGGCTCCTACGTCTCAGCGACACCATCTGCACATGCGCCCTGGAGAGGCAGAGTCTTCACCTGTGCTCCCGTCCCGTCCCGTCCTGCCTCTCCCACTCTTAATCATGCCCCTCTCTCTTCTATCTTGGACAGTCGCTGTCTCATGGTTCCTTCCCATCATCTTCTCAATGCTATTCAGGCTGCTATTATGAATTACTGGAGACTGCATAGTTTAAAACACACACACACACACACACACACACACACACACAGAGTGGGAGGTGTGCAGAGGGTTAAGTCACAGCTTTCTACACCAGCATCCCATGTCAGAGTGCCATTTGAGTCCTGGCTGCTCCACTTCACATCCAGCTCCCTGATAATGTGACTGGGAAGGCAATGAAGATGGCCCAAAAGTGCTTGAACTCCTGCCACCCACGTGGGAGACCCAGATCCTGGCTTTGGCTTGTCCCAGCCCTGGCCACTGCATCCATCTGGGAAGCAAACCAGTAGATGGGAGATTCTCTTTCTCTCTTCTCTCTCTGTCTCTACCTCTCTCTCCCTCTCAAATAAAAAAAATATTTTTTTGCAAAAAAAAAGTGGGGGGTGGCTTTGTGGCCTGGTGGGTGCCAGTTCATGTGTCAGCTGCTCCACTTCTGATCCAGCTCCTAGGGAAAGCTATGAGGTCCTGAAGAAGCTCCTGGCTCCTGGCTTTGACCTGGCCCAGCTCCTGCTGTTGCTGCCATTTGGGAAGTGAACCAGCAGATGGAAGACCTTTCTCTCTGTGTGTCTCTCCCTCTCTCTCTGTAACTCTGCCTTTCAAATAAATAAAATAAATATTTTTTTTTAAAAAAGGGGAAAACCCAAGGATTTATTCTTCACAGTCCTGGAGACAGAGATTGGGGGCCAGCATGAGTGGGTTCTGGTGAGAGCCCTCTCCCAGGGTGCAGACAGCAGTTTTCTGCGGCCACCTCCCAGGGCAGAAGGAAGGCTCCTATTATAAGGACTTTAAACCAGTGAGGAGTCTACTCTCATGATCAGATCACCTCCCCAAAGCCCCACCTCCTAACACCATCACATTGTTTAGTTCCACCTTCTAGAAACCCTTCTTTTAATTTAGCAACATCTTCATCTTTTGGTTTTCCTCCTACCTTTTGAAAATTTTATCTTAGCCTCTTTTATGGACTTTTCTTGTTCTGCCTGGCCTTTTTATATTCCTGTATCTGAAGATTTCTCTCCTGGGCCTCGCTCTGTTTTATTCACCATCATTATCTCCAGTGTCGGAAGTAGTACTCTCAATACCAAGTACTCAATAAATAATAGGTACTCATTAAATATACTCTCAAGGCTGCGACTATCATATCTATGCTGCCAATACCTAAATGTGTAACTCCAGCACACACCAGTCTTTAAACTGCTTTCTGGCAACTCAAAATCAATATCTAAATCCAGACCTGCTACTTTGCTCTATCAGTGATTTTCCTTATTCCTGTACTCTCTGTGTCTTTGAATGTCATCACCCATCATATTCTTCCAGATCTAATTCCTAAATCAAATACTTCTGGAACTTTTCCTCCTCCTTTCTCTCTCTCTCTCCCCCCTCCCTTCCTCTCCCTCTCTCTGGCTACTCGTCTTTCGCCTGATTTATTGTAACCAGCAGATGGGCCTCTGCTTTCCATGTCGCCCCATCCTGTGTATTTCCCATATACAAAGCCGAGTCCTCTTCTCTGAAATTTGTATCCAAGCATATCATTCTCCATTGGAAAGGCTTTGCAGGGACCCAGAATAAAGGCCACACTCATTTCCGTGGCCTTCAAGGCCCTCCCTGACTTGACCCCTGCCCATCACTTCAGCTTCCTCTCTGATAGTCCTCCTCTCAAACTGTGTGCTCCAACCTCACCAACATTGATTTTTTTGTATCAAGTCATGCTATTTTGCTCCAACAATTCCTATTTTCATTTCAGGTTTATTTATGTGGATTTTTTAAAAAGCATCTACTATATGGCAAGTCATGGCTTCACTATCACGTCAATTCCAAGGACAGTTTAGGTGCCTCCCTGGGTGCCCCAGTGACACTTAACTACTCCTGCCATCCTGGGATCCACCACACAGGTGGTAGTGGTCTGTAGGGGCCTCTGTCTCCAAAGCCCTGCACATGACCCAGTGTAGGCACTCAATAAATGTGTGTGGACTAAATGAATGAGATGCTTGTTGCAAGGGGAGGAAAAGGGGGAAGGAAAAATAATTCAATCTTAGACAAATATTAGTAATGGAGGTATTCAATGAGACCCAGGAGTCTATGTTCTTTTTTTTTTTTTTTCTATTTGGGACTATTTGCTGTGAATTTGCCATGCAGAAACTTCTAGTCCATGGCTCTGTCTTGTAGCTGATGAATATAAGGGGTGATTTAAAAAAAATCACAGAGTTCCCATCTCTGGAGATCTGTGCATTCTCAGTAAGAATCTAAGGACAGTGACTTAGCAAAGAATAACCGTGGCACTCATCAAGCTGACTTACTGTGTTGTCATCAAGTTAAAATTCACAGGCTCATGTTTCTACAGAGAGATGTGGTTCATTACACTTGATATACAAAACCAAATGTGTCCTGTGTAGGTCATACATCGGAGCCAAGGGACAGCTGAATAGCTAGCACAGCAATTGGAATAATAAAGTGAGTGGCAGCAACATCCAGCATTTTGGATGAATGTTCTTCATTATTGTATCATTACCCAACATGTCCTTAAACAGAAAGAGAGTCATTAGTAAAAAGCTTTTGTCTTTGTCCTTGAAACTGCTAAACTGCTTAAGTCAGGGATTCCTTGATGTTCTTTAAAGTATGGTTCTGAGACCATGTGCCTGAGGATTATCTGAGAAGGGTGTGAAAGTTCAGATTTGCTAATCCCATGGCAGGGCTATTTAGTATTGCTAGCTGTGAGACTCTGGGATTTGCTATTTTGCAAGTATCCCATGTCATTGCTAGATATTCTAAATTCTGAGAATTATTCATGTAATCCAACTTCCTCATTTCTGAGAGGTGAAATTACTTGTCTGGGCATTTTGATCATCAGTTTCAGTTACCCTGATCCAGAGAGTTTTATATAATTTTGATTTTTAGATGATCTAACAATCAGAATGCAAATGTTGGTGATTGGCAGCAGGCACCTTATGAAGGAGCAAATCACTGGAGGGTGGAGTGACAGGAAACCACTGTGAAGCTGTCCACAACTTACAATACACATTGTGTGTGTGTGTCTTGGCCTTTTCACTAGTACCAGTTATACTCGCTAGTGTTTGAGTGTGGCCCAGGTGTTGCGCACTGTGCCACATGTGTTATATACACCAGCTGCTGGATCCTGAGAGCAACCCAGGGAAGCTATAGTCATCTCCCCACCACAAAGCTGAGAAACTTGTGGTTCATGAAGGTTAAGTAACTTGTCTGCAGCCAGAGCCTGGGCTCTCCTTCTGGAAATCTAATTCCAAAGCTCTACTGCTGGCTTTAGGATGGTCAGACAGAAAGAGAGCTGGGCCTGTTCGAAAACTTAGTTCTAAAAGTTACATGACCCCAGCCATCTCTAAGAAACACAAGGGCCTACAAGACTGCCAAGTCTGGTGGTGACTGCTGTCTTGAGTTGCAGATCCTTGACCTGCACTGTCAATTCTCAAATGCACTGTCATTTGGCCGCCTTCTTGATTTGATGAATGTGGACAAATCACTTCAGATTTAAGGGCTTGATTGCCTTGGAAAATCATACCGAAAACCTTGGCTTTCCTTCTGGTCCTGCCATTCCTTTCTTTCTTGAAAAAAAATCTTTGGTTTTGTCATCTGTATTTAATATTCATGACTTTAGCTGAAAAATAAGAAGCATATCATTGGGTCACAGATAATTCTTTGCATGAAATTCCAAAGAGACTTCATAAATGTGTTAATGAATGCATGATAATGCTATTTTAATTTAGCTCCTCAACAAGCTGAAAAAATCAACTGAGAAGTTGGAAAAGGAAGATGAAAATTACTATCAAAAAAACATGGCCGGCTATTCCACCAGACTGAAATGGGAAAACACACTAGGAAACTGCTACCAGGTACGTTGTGCATTCGAATGTTTCTTCTTTACCTCAGCATCCTTCTTGCCTGTTAAGGTCTTCCTGCACCTTCCCTCTCCACCCATTCTCTCACCAGTCCCAATTTTTATGTGGAAGCATCACAGAAATTATCTTCTTTCTTTACAAAATCTTCTTGATGGTGACAAGATATACATTCTTCTACATTCCAGTGACTTCCTTTCAACTTCAGCTTTAGTAGTGTTTAAGACCAAGGTGCTTTTTAAAAAATAAATTAGAATTTGATCCACATAGAGTATGTACTCAAAATTATAATCTCAAGTAAAAGAAGGGTTTCCTTTGACCTCTCTGACTTATTTCCTGGATTTTTGCTGCCGCTATACTGGAAGTCACCAGTATTTCACTCCCTTTCCTTTTTAATTGATGCGCATCATCTTAGCCCACCATCACGTGCGCTTCACTTGCTTCTCGAGTACCAGCCCAAGCTCATTAGACTCAACATGAGACAGCCCCTATCAAGTCATGCTTGACCAAGTAGTGATGTCTGCACATTGGCTTATATATACCTAGTCCCTACCAACAGGTCATTGACTTACATGTTACTCTCTGAATTCTGTATCTTTCATCTGTTTACAAACTTAAGAGTACAATATCAGATTCATGCAGAGATATACAAAAGATGAGTGGAATGAAATTAAAGGTAAATTTTATTATAAGTTCACAGTTGGAAGTGGAACAATTGAGTTGTCTGAGTTTCTTTTTTTTTTTTCTTTTTGATTTTCCTTTTATCCTTCTGTAAAAATTGGATATAAGAATTCATTTTAGAATTGGATGATGTGTCCTTTTACTCCTTATTACTCTATGAGTTGGATTTTAAATTATTTCAGAAGATACTCACTGGACTATGTTCAAGGCAGTTTACTATACTGTGAAAAATATCATAAAGTCTTAAGTGTGCCTATTAAGTAGTGAAATCAATTCCACAAGCCAAGTGGCAAAATTGGACTTAGAACTTCATAAGCCACATTTTCTGACTTGCAAGAAGAAACAATATAGCTGATAGAAATAACCTGTTTTTAAAAAACAACAGCCATACTCCTGAGAAGTGGGAAGAATCAAATGCTTGGTGCTGATAGCACTTCCTGAAGGAATTATTTTCGAGAGCTATTCACAATATGTGGCAGGTGCATTAAGAATGTTCCCTTTTCTCAGGAGTGGATGGGTGGTGGAGTGGTTAAGATGCCACTTCCGATTCAAGTCCCCACAATTCCAGCTTCCTGTCAACGCACACCCTGGGAGGCACAGGTGATGGTGCAAGTTGTTGGGTCCCTGCCATCCATGTAGGAGATGTCTACTTAGTTCCTTGTTCCCAGCTTAAGCCTGGCCAACCTCAGCTGTTGTGAGCATTTGGGGAGTGAACCAGTGGTTAGGAAATTAAGGAAATCTCTCTCACACTCTCTCTCTTTTTCTTTGTTTATCAAAAACATAAACAGAAATGAAAGTGAACTTCCCATTTTCAACCAGTTTCTTCATCTGGCCCACAGAAAATAGTTGGAGTAATTGTTTCCTTAGGTCTCCCAAGGATGGCACTTAAGTAGTACCATTGTGGGTGCAGGCAGATGGCAACTCAGTATACCAGGTGGTGTCTGACCATGGCGAAAAGTTCTGAGAAATAAATGGCTAGGCAATTTCATTGCTGTGGGGACATCAGAGAGTGCACTTACACAACCCTTGACGGGCTGAGCCTGTCTCCTGATGCAATCATGAGACGTGGTAAACGGGAGACACAGGAGGTTGCTGGTGGCATACCATGGCAGATTGCTTTACAATAAACATGATTTTGTAAGTAGAGGAGTACATTCTAAAATAACAATAAAATGTTTGGCACATAGAGACATAAACAGCAATATAATCGTTTATTATCATTATCAAGTATTACATATTGCACGTAAGAGTAAATGCCATACAACTGGCAGTGCCATAGGCTAGTTTACAGCAGCGTCAACACAAATGTCAGTAATGCACTGCACTGTGACCTTATGACAGCTGGAATGTCACCAGAGTTATACATTTTTCAGATCCTTTTTAATCTTATGGGACCATAATATATGCAGGTACTTCAAACAGATCATGGAAAATGGATTTAAAAGAGAAGTGTATTGGGGCAGACATTTGACACAGCAGTAAAGATGTCCCTTGGGACACCCATATCCTACTATCAAAGTGCCTGGGTTTGAGTTCTTTCTCAGCTCCCAATTCCAGCTTCTTGCTAATGTGCACCCAGGGAAGCAGCAGGTGATAGCTCAAGTAGCTGGGTTCCTGCCACCCCTGTGGGGGGCTTGGACTGAGTTCCCAGCTCCCAGTTTTGGCCTGGCTCAGGCGTGGTTATTGCAGGAATTTGGGAAGTGAATCAGATGATGGGAGATCTGTCTCCCTCTCATACTCTAACTTTCAAATAACTAATTTAAAAGATGTTTACTTTGGTGCCCCCCCCCAAAAAAAGAAAGAAATCCTTGTTTGTATGTGGTCCCTCATTGATCAAATGTCAGTATGTTGTACATGACTGTGTATACAATAGATGTCTTAGGACACTAGTGCCTAATTTTCTCCTGAGATCCCTGTTGAAAAAGGTAGTTTCATTTCCATAAACATCTCGACAAAGCAGTGGGAAAACAAGACACAGATTTCTGTTGAAAATACATTAAAAGTAAATGGGCGGAAATAATTCACATAGCCAGTACTAAAGGAAACACTACATGAATGAATACCCACCTACACAGTGGGGTTTTGGAGACTGATGGTGTGGGAAACTGCTCATGATAAGATTAAATGACAAGAAGAGGATATCAAAGTTGAATAACTTGACGGCTAACTAGATATTAAAATCTTACATACACTCAGACCTAGACTAAAACGCAGCAGAACGCTAACAGCGGCCATCTTGGGGTGGAAGAATTCTGGATGATTTTTAACTATTTCTTCGTGGACCTTGTGGTTGTAGGATGATGTCTATAAGCATCTGGGGTGCTTGTTAAAATTCAGATATCTGAGTGCCTCCCTATACGTGGAAAATCAGAATCTCTGAATGATTTTAGGTGACTTCTATACATCCCGAAGTTTCTAGAAAGAGCTTATTTCTTTTATAAGTTTTATGAAAGCAACTGAAATGAAAATGAAGTCCCTCCGAGTTCCTCCTGTAGTACAAGCCTAAGGCCAGGAGAAGAAGTCAAAAAGAACCAGTGGCAAGTGTGAATGATTGGGATGGCTGGGCCCAGACTGGCTCCAGATCCGCTGTTTCCTGAAAACTCTTTGACCATATTTTCTTCACATGCGCTGTTGTGAAAACACAAGGGGACAGTCTGAGGTCCTCCAGAGTCTCTTATTTCTCTCTTGCCCATTTTATATAAAAAGAAGATAATAGAAAGCAATAATTCATTAAATGAGATATGGATTTCCCCTTTGCACAGTGGAATTTATTTCAGTCCCTTTTCCTGTGCAAACATAGATCATTTTAATGATTTCCCTGAAATGTAATTAAAGTCTGTTAAACATTACCATCTCCACCACGGGACACTGGTTATTCTAGCATCAGATCGATGCTCGTGGTTCAGCACAATGTTTTCTCATACTTGGCTTTTGTTCTCTCCCCATCCTTTTCTTATCAGGCTAAGCTCGAACAGCTGATTCTAGATCTTTTTCTATAGGGTAAGAACTTTTTCTTTTTGAAAATTGTCATACTTGAGATTCAAACAACTGAGCAGAATTGGTTTTACATACTGATTAAGAGACATGTCCGTCCTGCCCCAGTACGTTTGGTAGGCTACGTGCATCTCTCTGCGTCCATGGGGCACGTGACTACATTCAAATGGCTGGTGTCTGTGATTCTGGAGAAAGACTTAGGTGACTGCCAGCAGAAACAAAAGCATTCAGTGCCCATTAACTTACAGAAATTGTGCAGCATCTGATGCAACTAAGAGGCACAGGGGCCGGCACCATGGTGCAATAGGTTAATCTTCCACCTGTGGCGCCAGCATTCGGTATGGGTGCTGGTTCGTGTCCTGGCTGCTCCACTTCGGATTCAGCTCTCTGCTATGGCTTGGGAAAGCAGTAGAAGATGGCCCAAGTGGTTGGGCCCCTGCACCCACATGGGAGACCCAGAAGAAGCTCCTGGCTCCTGGCTTCCGATTGGCGCAACTCCAGCCATTGAAGCCATTTGGGGAGTGAACCAACGGAAGGAAGACCTTTCTCTCTGTCTCTCCCTCTCACTGCCTGTGACTCTACTTCTCAAATGAATAAATAAAATCTTTAAAAAAAAAAAAAAAAAGAGGCACAGCTCCAGGCTTTCAACCCAAATATCAGGACACTTGGCATAAAATCTTAATTTGGGTGAGATTGGCATAGGTGTTCACAGTTACAAAGTTTCTATACTTTCTTTGCCTGTAAAAGCAGTGCTAAAGTGACTTCACACTGGTACACAAAACAGGGCATACATGTGCATATCATGGGAGAATATTCAGCCTTAAAAAAGAGGGAAACTTGGCACAGGCTGTCACAGTGATGAACTTTGAAGACATTATGCTAAGTGGAATATCCAGACACAAAAGGCAAATACAGTATGAGTCCTTTTACTTATGGTACTTAGACACAGAAAGTAGGATGGGAGTTGTCAGGGACTGGGGAGAGAGAAAATACAGAGTGACTATTCCATGAATACAAAGCTTCAGTTTTGTAAGATGACCATATGGTTGCACAATGGTGTGAATGTATTTAAAATGTACACGTACTATGCATTTTATGTTTTTACTTCCACACGTATTTTATGTCATGTCTATTCTGCTGTAATATAAAAATATAAACACTTTTGATTTTTAATGACTATATACCATAGATGAAATAATACCACAAGGAGGTAGAGGAACACCATGCTGGATGTGGCCAGGGGGCCCCTGCAGATGAGCCAGGAGAGGCAGGAAGTGGGGACCCAATTACCTGTGTGACTCTCTCTACCCCACCTCCCTCACCACACCAAAGGCCTTGGTACACAGCCGTCTGTCTTCCACCCTTTGCTAATGTTACCCACTGATGCCCCCAAAACCCTCTTCATAAAAGAGTCTTGCTCAGTGCTCTTTCCTTGGTGGCGTGGAGGAGCTGGTGCAGTGGGTTGAGAGCAAACAACCTTGTCTTCTCTGGATAAAAGAATGTGTATCTTGACCTATACCTTACCAGAGGGTGGGGAACATGTCTTTGGCACCTGCCACTTCTTTCAAAGCCCAAAGTCAGTGGCAAGAGTCTAATCACCAACGTGCCCTAAAATGCAGATGGCTAACAAAGCAACTGTAGTGCCCCTCCCGTCTTTAGTCACCCCCTCCTAGCCCAAATCATCAAAGTCTAACAGTGGAATTTTCATCATCCTACACTAAACGGGAGGCTACATTAACACCTTTGAACAGTGGACTCTGCCCACCCACCAAACTCAATTTTAGGCCAGGATTATGGGGATTCTGCCCTTCCAAGCTCGCTCGCTCTCTCTCTCTCTCTCTCTCTCTCTCTCTCTTTCTCTTTCTCTCTCTTTTTGACAGGTAGAGTTATACAGTGAGAGAGAAAGACAGAGAGAAAGGTCTTCCTTCCGTTGGTTCACCCCCCATATGGCTGCTATGGCTGGTGCGCCGTGTCAATCTGAAGCCAGGAGCCAGGTGCTTCCTCCTGGTCTCCCACGCAAGTGCAGGGCCCAAGGACCTGGGCCATCCTCCACTGCACTTCCAGGCCACAGCAGAGAGCTGGACTGGAAGAGGAGCAACCGGGACAGAACCCAGCACCCCGACCGGGACTAGAACCCCGGGGTGCTGGTGCCACAGGCGGAGGATTAGCCTAGTGAGCCACGGCGCCGGCCCCAAGCTGTCTCTTTAAACAGAGGATGTGTGTCTCATCAGCCTTGCCCCTGCAGATTCACAGAATATCTTGGAAACGCTAGACAATGATTCTATGATATCGAGGGTCTAAAGACATTTTCAAGCTATCGCCTGGGTTTTTCTGGGCTGTACTCCCTTTCTCTAGGACGCACGAACATTTCCTCAATGTTTCCGTGTCCCCCTTCCTTCCCCTTCTTTGTGAACACAGCCTGTGCCTAATGCCTTTTGGGGCAAAAGAGCCAGGGAAAGTTAGGAGTTTTTTTTTTAAAGGGGGGATAACAAGGCAGACGGGCTGTCACGTCCCTCTCCTGCACTACAGCTGTGGCATGATGGCGTCGAGAGTCAAATCCGTACAGTTTGTTCAAGCTGTCCTCTCATGGGCCAGTGTTTGATGAGTGACTTCTGTTTCGCATGACAACTGGCTGATCCTGCCTCCTTGTCTACTCTTTTCAGAGCATCCTGGAGCTGGAGAAGGAAAGAATTCAACTTTTATGCAATAACCTAAACCAGTACAGCCAACATATTTCTCTTTTTGGCCAAACACTGACTGCAGTGAGTAGTGAACATCTCTCCATTTCTAGTACTTTCTGGGTAAGAACTGACAGGAGATATTGCCCTAGCAACCATGTTCTGCTTTCCTTGGCATTGCAGTGCCACACACAGATTCACTGTGCCATCAGCAAGGTTGATATTGAGAAAGACATCCAGGCTCTGATGGAAGAAACTGCAACGTCGTCAACAGAACCCAAGTCCGAGCTGCTATTAACTGATTACTTTGTAAGTATGGAATGGCAGAGTTAACTTAACGGGGAACATGTCATGTTCGGAGGGACGCACTTGGAAGAAAAGGAAAGCAACTGTAATGGAAACTTTTTTTTTTTTTTTGTAAATTAAAATGTTCATTTTTTTCTAACTCTGTATAAACGGGGCAGTGGAAATGACTCTGGCATTCTCTGGAAAGGTAGGAGTTTTGCACAGAATCTTCATTTTCTGTCTTTGTCCACTGTGTGTTGCTATCACAGAATACCAGGCTGGGGAGTGATAAAGAACAGAGGCTATGCGCTTGTGGTTCGGGAGGCTGAGCTGTGCAGCGTCTAGGGGCTGCCTCTGGTGAGGGCCTTCGTCTGGTGCCCTGGTGCTTCACATGCCAAGAGAGAACAAGGAAGGGCCAAACTATAGCACACCCACTCATGTGATGATGAAGCCGCTCCTGCAACATCAACCCCCCAGGTCTAATCACCTGACCACCTCGTACAGGTCCTGCCCTCCCTTAGCGCTGCTGCAATGGTGACTGAGTTTCCAACACATGAACTCTGGGAAATAAATTCAATCCACAGCAGTCTTCTTGAAGGGTAATGCCAGGCAGACACATTTCATGATTTAGAAACAATTATTTTATAGCGCATGGTACCTGTATTCATAGTCTACACAAATAGCAATGTAATGAACTAGCTCCAAACTTAAGGGCTTAAAAATGAACATTTATTATCTCATGGTGTATGTGGGGCAGGATTCCAGGCATGGTGTAGCTGGGTGCCTCGGAGCCGCGCCCAAGGCTACAAAGAAGCTGTCGGCCAAGATGGCAGACATCTCAAGGCCTTCCTGGGACAGGCTGCACTCTCAAGGTCACTCATATGACTTTGCAGGCCTCAGGCTCTCTGTTGGCAACATTTTCTTCCATTTGGGTCTCTCTCTCTCTCTCTCTCTCTTTCACAACACGGCAGCCTACTTCTCCCAGAATAAGTGATCCAAGAGAGTCCGAGTGCCCAGGAAGGCGTCATAGTCTTCCACAAGCTAAAGTGGCATCTCATCCACTTGCTAGAAGCAAGTCAGTAAGTGCTCAGGGGGCGGAGACTACACGAAGGCAGTACTAGGGGTGAGAATCAGCACTTTCCATGCTCTCTTCTCTTCACACACTTGGACCAAGTTGCCTGGGGCTTGTTTTGAGAGTGTTTGGGTGGTTCAATAAAGGAATAAAATTCCTTACTGGAAATTGATCAGCATCCCTGGACAGAACCACATATGCTGCCTCTTGTAGTCTTAATCATAGTGTTCATGTGTAAGGGCTGATCACTAATCAGCAAAATTTGCAGAATGAATTTCTGTGAGCTCTTCCCCGGGCCCTCTGTTTTGTTGAATTCAGATTTCCAGGGCCCTGACTGAGGTGGGGTGGGAGGGGATCTCATTCCTCTCTGAAATGTAGAACCAGCCCACTCACTGTCCTCCCTTGAGACTAAACCACCTGAAGTCGCCATCCTGGCCACCTGCTTAGGAACAAGAGATGAGGGGGAGTGGAGAGGTGGTTTGACTGGGCACAGCAACGAATCCTGATGGAATTTCCCCTTCCCCACCCTCCAGACAGCAGCAAATTATCAGCTATTTTTGAAACTGTCTTTTGTTCCTCCCCTGGCAAAGGCAAAGTATGTCAACAACAATAACAAAAAGTCTCTTCAAAGCAGAAACTAAGGTAGAGATAGATGGGAATGAAAAGGAATATCGGATTACCCAAGGAAAGTCCCTTTGTTTTCTTCCAAACAGCATAGGTGAGCCCTGAGAAGGAAAATATGCGATTACAACGCATCTACTACTTCTTCAAAAGATAATGAAAATGCCCCTCTTGACTAAGCTGCCAATCAATAAGGCTCATTTTCCTTGGTTCCACTGAAATGATACGAAGCAGCCACAGTGATACATCTTTAATCCACCTGCTCATGGGAATTTCTGATTTCTGTGGAATGTCAGTGCATTAGAACTCCCAACCACGTGTCTGTGATTTAAGAGAAAGGACCATGTCTCTAAAGGAGTGAATAGAGTGTTCTTGATATCCTTAGAGCAAAGCACCATACTGTCTGACTTCATGATCTTTGGCAGTAAGTGTATACTGGCTTGTAGTCAGTACTATGCAATCTACAAGGCCCAGGCAAGATAGGTGAACAATCTGAAGACAAAAAGTGGAGGACTGGTGACCAATGTGAAAATATTTATAAGGATACTGTAAATGTCAAGTTCAAAAGATCGTGCCTGTAGTTTTATATTCCTCCTCTAGTACTGCCTTTTCCCTAACAAATCTTTGGAAGGGAAGGATGAATTTAATAAAGTTAAACAATGATAGTATACCCTGTCCTCCAGTTAATCCAGAGTTAATCTATGCCTGGAAATATTTGTTTAAACAACAGGTGTCCCAAAAAAATCCTATGAAGTCTTGGGTTTGCACATGAGCTAGAGTTATGTGTCCTATTTCTCCAACACAGAAGGATTTAGGATTGGAGAAAGGCATCTTTGAGCTCAGCTGTGTGCAGATACATGAAGGAGTGGTAGACTCTTTGGGGTCACAGTCCTGGAATTGAGTTTCAGGAATACACACCTACTAGCTCTTTCAACTTGGATCTTCTTTGTTTCTTTGTGCCATAAGATATGGAGAAATTAAAATGAACCATATAGAGTTATTGTGAAAATTGCATGTAATAAAGAATACAGAGAAACTTTTACAGTGCACAAAGTGGTTCTATCTATATGTTATTGTATAGAGGCTACTCCCTGCCCTAAAGTTAACACTACCCTCTCTTCACGAGGATCTTTGTAAAGCGTCTCTCTACCAGCACTCAGGATCCTCGTTTTTCTTGTTCCTTATCAGAGAAGGTGGCCTCCTCCACGTTCCTCCTGCAGTATAAATTTCCCCTTTACTGCATGGGTTTCCGTCCCTCTGCTATATTCATAGTAGGCCACTTCCCAACCCCCCCCCTTTTTCTCCATTCAAGCCTTGCAATACTGCACATGAAAACTCAGATATCATTAATGAGTTCTTACACCTACATGATTCAATCCTTTCTTCAGCCCTAAACTACCAAGACAACTACTTCTCCTATTGCTAGCACTCAAACAACTGATCTATTGATCATTCACGATGCATTTCAGAGTGCTCCCCAGTCCTTTGCTTGTGCCATTTCTCCTGCCAGCAGTGCCCCGTGCCCTCTTTCCACTTGTCTGGAAAATCCTGCTGAAGCCTTCCAGCATTCTAGAAGCTCTCCTCTGTCCCTGTCTTTCAAGTCTGCACCATCCATGGATGTATGAGGCCTTCTGTTGCAAGTTCAAGACCTAATGAAATTATAAACCTATTGTGAGCAGAGCAGGTGTTTTAGCTCACATGTTCCCAGTACCAAGCGCCCACACTGAACTCAGTACAATTTGTTCTGTTCCTGAAGAAGTCCTTCCCCGAGTCACATATGTGATATTGCATTTGAGCCTTGAAAAAAGTGAAATAGGAAACAATGAGATTCTAATCTACAGATGACCAAGAATCTGAAATTACTATAAAAACACTCAGCCTCCAAGAATCATTTGATCTGTTGAAGAAAGTGCTTAACCATGTTTTCTGAAGATGTGAGCCAGGAGGCGGTTTCTTAATAAGGACTAGAGCAGATAGAAAAAAAATGTGCATAAAACCAAAGATTATCTTCTTTTATTTTAAACTTCTTTTCTTCCATAGAAGTAAAATTAAAGGCAGTCTGTGAAAGTCAGTGCAACTGGGACTGGCAACTTCTGCTTTTTCCCCTGAAGCTGTTTAATAGCCTTTTATTTTCCTACAGGAAGAAGATCCCAACAATGCAATGGATAAAGAGAGACGGAAATCTCTAATAAAACCAAAATTGTCGAGACTGGAAAGAGACATTGAAAAAGCCTCAAGAGACAAAGAAGGTATGTAGTGATCTCTTTGAATGGCCCCAGTAAGGGAGTGTATCATACTCAGAGGTTTCATTTAGAGCTAAGATTAATGTGCTTTTGTTGACCTGGGCAAGGATCAGCTCATTTAAACAACCATATCCTACCTTGTGTGATTAAAGAAAAATAAAAAAGAAGAGAAGAGAAAGCAGGAAATATAAAATGACATGTTGGTCTATTTGTGAGAAATAAATAAGTACTATACTACCATTTCCTGAAATGCAGTGTTCCACTGCCACTGTGTTTCTGAAATTGGCTGGAATGAGAGACCATTTGTTGGGTTTAAAGCATGGTAAGCCTATCCACAGGAACTGTGTGGGTTTTTTGTTTGTTCCTTTTTACTGAATCTCAAAACAATGTGCAGATCATTTAAATTCAAATCTACCCATAGAAATTAGGTTTGATTCAACATGAATAAGCCCTAAAGCAACACAGGTGATAAAAGTTTCTCCACAGTGATGATTCTGATCTGCATAGCTGGTTTTCTGTGGCCCACAATAATTCATTGCCATGTAATATTGGATAGGAAACCCAAGTGTTTAATGATGTGAATACCATAATGAGGAAGATACTAACATTACGTGTTAGGGATCATTGCAATGGTTCAACTGAAATAAATTCAAAATCTCATGTTGAAAAATAATAAGACATTTAAGCACAAGTATTTTAAATGAACAGTGAGTTCCATTTTCATTATTCATTCTGAAAAGCATAGTAACAACCACATACAGAAACTCCTCCCCCAGCATTTGGCTTGGACTCTGGGTTTAGGCTCCCGTAGGGGGTGACTGACTCATGGCTGTGTCCTACCAGGGCAGGATGGAAAGTCACTGAGAACATGATTTCATTTTCAGGCCTGGAACGAATGCTTAATGTGTACTCTAGCAACTCTTCCTTCTCCGATGCAAAGAGCCAGAAAGACACAGCAGCGTTAATGGATGAGGTAAATATTTATAGAGTGCGTGTAGTGATGAAAGGGTTATTTTTAGAATACTTGTTCTCTGGCCCATATGCCTTCTGTTTGCCTTTCCTTTCTCATGACATAGAACAATCTAGACAGAGAGCCCACAGGTCAGTTTCTTCATAAGTAGTTGGAGGGATCTGGGAAAAAAAATCCAACTTACTGGAAACTTTTGCTTTAGGGTCCTCTTGAGGGCACTAGGAAAAAAGAATTGTCTCCAAATTAGAGTTATTCCTTAAGGGTCTGCAAGCCATGAGCACTTTAAGAAAAGTAACTGTAATTGCAAGGTTTGTTTTCACAAAGACCTGCAGATTTAATTCTGCTGTTTCCAGAGACCTGGGATAACTAGCTTTCTCATTTGCAAAATGGGTTTATTAATATCTTCACCATGGGGCTTTGGAAAGGATGAAGCATTGTTTAGAAAATGCTAGCAAAGTGCTCAGAGGAGGAGCTCCAAACTAATGCAGATGGTCCCCAATTAATGATGGTTTGACTTAATGATTCTCTGACTTTAGATGACAGTGTACCCATTCAACTACCACTTTTCACTTTCACTACTCAGTAAGTTACTTGAGATATTCAACACCTTGCTATAAAATAAGCTTCAGCAGGACAATTTTGCCTAACGGTAGGCTAATGTAAGTGTTCTGGGTGTGTTTAAGATAGGCGAGGCTAAGCTATGATGCCCAGTAGGTTAGATACATTTCTTCTTGAGACATGTTCGGCTCATGTGGGTTTATCAGGATATAAGTTGAGGAGCATCTTTCTCTTAAGATGCTGTTTTCCAGTTGATATCAGGGTCCTTGGACAGTCACAGGAGAAAGGGAAGATGTGGCCACACGGAAGGAAGAAGGCAGCCTGGGGTGTGAGGGCAAAGATTCAGAGGGAGCAAGGATTAACTTTAGAGGCAAGGGTCTCGGGTAGGCTAAGGCCGGGAGAGGAGATGGTCCGAGAAGGGCAGGGGCTGGGCATACTGGTCTTTTTGCTGAGACCTCAGAATCCAGGAGCCCTGACACTCCTGGGATGATGGACATTCTAGCCACTTTGGAATAATAACATCAAACACGCAGTTAGCAGAATACCCATTGATTTCATGTTGCCCATGGAAAGCTTCTTAACTTCTTTCCTATTTCATTATCTCTTCGTGCCTCAAGTGCAGTAGTTGAATCAATAATGTTGGCAAGACAAGATATATGAGAAATCACTGTGAAAACTGGAGACATTTAGATTAGATATTGTCTTCAGATATCAGAAGCATGCCACAAAGAAGAGGAATTGAATTCAATCTATAATGCTTTCAAATGCATCAGCTTCTAATGGCAGGAGAGAGGGAGCTTTTGTCTTAATCTGAGGTATGACAGGGATTCTGTCCATGGCTGTGACCCCCTAGCAGGGACACTAGGGTTGGGACTCCCCATGCTGAAGTAGTAAAGAAAGGGATAATGAAGAGGGTTGGGTAAGCAGGACCCTTCCAATGTTCAGATTTTGTTAGTTGCTTTACCCAATTAAACACAACTTGACAAAGAACTAACTATAAAGTGTCTAGTTCAGGGTGAACCCAAGAACAGGAAGAGACTGCAAGTTTCTGTGCATGTCTGTGTGAGCTGAACGTGTGCGCGTCTAGATCTCTCGGCCATTCTGAAAGTCATCCTGATGTCCCCCTTCCATAGCCAGTTGTGCTCTGGTTTTCTGGAAGTTTACTCACATGGCCAAATGATGTATCCACAGAACAGTCTGAAACTGGACCTTCTGCAAGCAAACTCCTATAAACTGTCATCTGTATTGGCAGAACTGGAGCAAAGACCTAAGCCCAGCCATCCCTGTAGTAACTGCATCTTCAAATGGAAAGAAAAGGTGAAAGTGAAGAGATTTATAACTTTTTGATTGGGTTTGCTGGGCACAGTGGCTCAAAGTACCACCAGGGCAAATATGTTTTGGGGACTGTATGTGCTGTTTGTTCCAAATCCTAATTGAGAATTTTTAAAAAGAATTTTTTCAATAACATGTATTAATTGCATATATTTTTGGGTACTGTGTGATATTTCAATACATGTATGTAGTGTGTACAGATCAAATTCAGGGAAATTGGTATGGCCATCTCCTTATCATTTCTGCAGGTATACAGAGATACAATTAGCTTTTCTTTTTTTTTTTTTTATAACGCTTTTATTTAAAGAATATAAATTTCCAAAATACAGCTTATAGATTACAATGGTTTCCCCCCCATAACTTCCCCCCCAACCGCAACCCTCCCCTTTCCCACTCCCTCTCCCCTTGCTTCACATCAAGATTCATTTTCAATTCTCTTTGTATACAGAAGATCAGTTTACTATATATTAAGTAAAGATTTCAACAGTTTGCCCTCACATAGCAACACAAAGTGAAAAATACTGTTAGAGTACTAGTTACAGTATTAATTCACAATGTATAGCACATTAAGGACAGAGATCCTTCATGATATATTTTTTTTAAAAAATTGATTAATTTTCTAGGCAATTTCCAATTTAACACCAAGATTTTTTTTTCATTTTTAATTATCTATATACAGAAGATTGATTCAGTATATACTAAGTAAAGATTTCATCAGTTTGCACCCAAACAGAAACACAAAGTGTAAAATACTGTTTCAGTACTAGCTATAGCATTACTTCACATTGGACAACACATTAAGGACAGATCCCACATGAGACGTAAGTACACAGTGACTCCTGAAGTTGATTTAACAATTTGACACTCTTGTTTATGGCCTCAGTAATCTCCCTAGGCTCTAGTCATGAGTTGCCAAGGCTATGGAAGCCTTTAGGGTTCGCTGACTTCAATCTTATTCCGACAGGGTCATAGTCAAAGTGGAGGTCCTCTCCTCCCTTCAGAGAAAGGTACCTCCTTCTTTGATGGCCCCATTCGTTCCACTGGGATCTCACTCACAGAGATCTTTCATTTAGGTCTTCTTTTTTTTCTAGAGTGTCTTGGCTTTCCATGCCTAAAATATTCTCATGGGCTCTTGAGCCAGATCTGAATGCTTTAAGGGCTGATTCTGAGGCCAGAGTGCTATTTAGGACATCTGTCATTCTATGAGTCTGCTGTGTATCTCGCTTCCCATGTTGGATCATTCTCTCGCTTTTTGATTCTATCAGTTAGTATTAGCAGACACTAGTCTTGTTTGTGTGATCCCTTTGACTCTTAGACCTATCAGTGTGATCAATTGTGAACTGAAATTGATCACTTGGACTAGTGAGATGGCCTTGGTACATGCTACCTTAATGGGATTGTATTGGAATTCCCTGGCCTGTTTCTAACTCCATCATTTGGGGCAGTTCCGATTGAGCATGTCCCAAATTGTACATCTCCTCCCTCTCTTATTCCCACTCTTATATTTAACAGGGATCACTTTTCAGTTAAAATTTAAACACCTAAGAATAATTTTTTGTTAATTACAGAGTTCAACCAATAGTACTAGAATAAAAAAAAATTACTAAAATGGATAAAGTATTACATTGTACAACAGTCAGCACAAGAGCTGATCAAGTTACTGTTTCTCATAGTGTCCATTTCACTTCAACAGGTTTCCCCTTTGGTGCTCAATTAGTTGTCACCGATCAGGGAGAACATATGATATTTGTCCCTTTGGGACTGGCTTAATTCACGCAGAATGATGTTTTCCAGATTCCTCCATCTTATTGCAAATGACCGGATTTCATTGTTTTTGACTGCTGTATAGTATTCTATAGAGTACATGTCCCATAATTTCTTTATCCAAATGTATGCTTTGAATTCCCTGTGATCTTTTGCTGTGAGGTTCCCTTCGTTTATCTTCTTTCATGTTGATGGCCGTGTTTCTGTGTTTCTGTGTGTAACACATCTTTAAGTATCTTTTGCAGGTCTGGACGAGTGGCAACAAATTCTTTCAATTTTTGTTTGTTATGAAAGGTCTTTATTTCACCTTCATTCACAAATGAGAGCTTGGCAGGATATAATATTCTGGGCTGGCAGTTTTTCTCTCTAAGTACCTGGGCTATGTCTCGCCATTCCCTTCTAGCTTGTAGGGTTTCTGATGAGAAGTCTGCTGTGAGTCTAATTGGAGAGCCTCTGAGTATAATTTGACGTTTCTCTCTTGTGCATTTTAGGATCTTTTCTTTCTGTTTCACTGTGGTGAGTTTAATTACAACGTGTCGTGGTGAGGACCTCTTTTGGTCATGTTTACTAGGGGTTCTATGAGCTTCCTGTACTAGGATGTCTCTGTCCTTCTCCAAAACTGGGAAATTTTCTGCTATTATCTCACTAAAAAGGCCTTCTAAACCTTTCTCCCTCTCCATGTCTTCAGGAACTCCTAGAACTCGAATGTTGGGTTTTTTAATAGTATCCTGTAGATTCCCAACAATATTTTTTAGATTTCTAATTTCCTCTTCTTTTCTTTGGTTTGACTGTATAGTTTCCTGTGCTCTGTCTTCTAAGTCCAATATTCTCTCTTCTGCCTCACCCATTCTGTTTGTAAGGCTCTCTGATGTGTTTTTCATTTGATCTATTGAATTCTTCACTTCATTATGATTTCTCGTCACTATCACAGTTTCATGTTCTACTAGTTGTTTCATTTCAGCTTGATTTCTCCTTAATATTTCATTTTCACGAGAGAGATTTTCTACCTTGTCCATTAAGGATTTCTGTAGTTCAAGAATTTGTTTTTGAGTACTTCTTAGTGTTCTTATCAATTTTTTGAGATCTGCTTCTTGCATTTCTTCTATCTCATCATCTTTGTAATCTTGAATTGGGGTGTCTTTTTCATTTGGGGATGCCATAGTGTCTTCCTTGTTCTTATTACCTCGGTTTTTGCGTTTGTTGTTTGGCATATTGGTTTCTTCACTGTGGTGTTTTTTTCTTGTTATACTATGACTCTAGATTAAGTGGACTGTCTGCTTTTGATGGAGCCTTAGAGGCTTGAGATGGGTGTGGTCTGAGAGCTCTGTTTGGTTCCTCAGGGTTGAGGGCGTGTCAAAGGAGACACTCCCAGGATAGGCGTGGTAAATCTCTCTCTGTTACTTTTTTTTTTTTTTTTGGTTCAAAAGGGAAGTAATTCCACACAGCTGAATGGAATTGGGGGTGGTTAGCAGGCGAATGATATACCCACAGGAGCCAGAGTTCGGAAGCTCTTTCCCAAGGACCAGAGAAGGAATCTTTGCGGCCCTTTGTGTGGGCTGAGATTCTCCTGTAGTCTCCCACTGGGCTGCCAAGGCTACTGAACTGTAGCATCTCTGGAGAGTACTCACATGAATTCGTGATTTCCGTGAGTTCTCTCCCCCACCGTCTCTTTTTTCACAGTCTCAGTTCATTAGCACCACACATTCATTAGGTTCTAATCTCCTGTTATTTCACCCCTCCCACCCAGAGTCAGGTTTTTCTGCTAGGCTCGGGCCGGTGCCGACCCGAGGTCACCCTGCTTATGACGTATTCCAAAATGGCGCCTGCTCTTTGTCTTGCTCACCTTTGAGAGGTGAGCGGAGAGAGAGAAGCTCGTGTCCTTACGGGTCACTTTTTTTTTTTCCCCTCTCTCTCTCTCTCTTCTAGTTAGCCTGGTGAACTTTTCCCTGCAGGGTTTCTTTTTTTTTTTTTTTATAACGCTTTTATTTAAAGAATATAAATTTCCAAAATACAGCTTATAGATTACAATGGTTTCCCCCCCATAAATTCCCCCCCACTGCAACCCTCCCCTTTCCCACTCCCTCTCCCCTTGCTTCACATCAAGATTCATTTTCAATTCTCTTTGTATACAGAAGATCAGTTTACTATATATTAAGTAAAGATTTCAACAGTTTGCCCTCACATAGCAACACAAAGTGAAAAATACTGTTGGAGTACTAGTTATAGTATTAATTCACAATGTATAGCACATTAAGGACAGAGATCCTACATGATATATTTTTTTTTAAAAATTGATTAATTTTCTAGGCAATTTCCAATTTAACACCAAGATTTTTTTTTCATTTTTAATTATCTATATACAGAAGATTGATTCAGTATATACTAAGTAAAGATTTCATCAGTTTGCACCCACACAGAAACACAAAGTGTAAAATACTGTTTCAGTACTAGCTATAGCATTACTTCACATTGGACAACACATTAAGGACAGATCCCACATGAGACGTAAGTACACAGTGACTCCTGAAGTTGATTTAACAATTTGACACTCTTGTTTATGGCCTCAGTAATCTCCCTAGGCTCTAGTCATGAGTTGCCAAGGCTATGGAAGCCTTTAGGGTTCGCTGACTTCAATCTTATTCCGACAGGGTCATAGTCAAAGTGGAGGTTCTCTCCTCCCTTCAGAGAAAGGCACCTCCTTCTTTGATGGCCCCATTCATTCCACTGGGATCTCACTCACAGAGATCTTTCATTTAGGTCTTCTTTTTTTTCTAGAGTGTCTTGGATTTCCATGCCTAGAATATTCTCATGGGCTCTTGAGCCAGATCTGCATGCCTTAAGGGCTGATTCTGAGGCCAGAGTGCTATTTAGGACATCTGCCATTCTATGAGTCTGCTATGTATCTCGCTTCCCATGTTGGATCATTCTCTCGCTTTTTGATTCTATCAGTTAGCATTAGCAGACACTAGTCTTGTTTGTGTGATCCCTTTGACTCTTAGACCTATCAGTGTGATCAATTGTGAACTGAAATTGATCACTTGGACTAGAGAGATGGCCTTGGTACATGCCACCTTGTTCGCTCTAGGCTCCCTTTTCCGCTTCCCTCCTGGTATCTCAGGCTATTGAGATTCTGCTCACCTCGCGTTCCAGCGCTGGTGTGTTGAATCTGCTGCTGGTGTCCCAAACTGCGGGCTCCCACGCTCTCCACGCAGGTCCACTGTGAATCTCCAGTTCCGGAAGGGTTTTCTCTGCTGTTTCTTCCCCTACTCTTCATTGAACCTGCAGTATCTCCACTTTTATTAAACTGTCTCTCCCCAGACTATCGGTGTGCTCCCTTCCTGTTCCGCCATCTTGCCGCTCTCTACAATTAGCTTTTCTAACTGACTTTGTATCCAGTATCTTAGTAAATTTACTTACTGAGTCTAGCTTTTCTCTGGAAATACCTTCAGATTTTTTAATGTACAATTCATGTTATATATGAATATTCATGATTTTGGTTCCTCATCTTAAATCCTTATGACTCTGATATCTAATTTTTGCCTCTCTGCTCTGTCCAGAGCTTGTGACAACTGCATAATTTTAAGATAAATTTATTTTTATTCCTTTTGAGCACAATAACACAAGCTGAACACAATACATTCTCTGTAGAAAAAATTACTGAGGAGTAAGCACACCTTGGAATCTTTCTTCCTCATTGTTTCTTAACTTTATCCTTTGAATTGGCTTTTATAGTAAAATTTCTATGTAATGGAAATGTCACTGAAATTGTAAGTTTCTGGTATATTGATTAGTTTAAGGTGTTTAGCATAGTGCAGAGCGTGGGTAATCCGTGAGCACAATTTTTAAAGTCACACCTACCTATTTTTCCAGTGTTTGCACTCTAGAGGACTTGATGATGAGCAGGTGAATGCTCAGGAGTAGCTCTTCCTTGTAGCTGTTTTCCATGCATAACCAGCGGGGGCGCTGTAACCAACTTGTGATGAAAGGACAGTTTTCTTTCTCTTTCTTTCTTTCTTTCTTTCTTTCTTTCTTTCTTTTTTTTTTTTTTGATTTTTTTAAACTCTTATTTAATAAATACAAATTTCCAAAGTGCAGCTTTTGGATTACAGTGGCTTCCCACCCCCCACCCCCCCATAACCTCCCTCCCACACGCAACCCTCCCCTCTCCTGCTCCCTCTCCCATCCCATTCACATCAAGGTTCGTTTTCAATTATCTTTATATACAGAAGATCAATTTAGTATATACTAAGTAAAGATTTCAACAGTTTCCACCTACACAGAAACACAAAGTGTAAAGTACTGTTTGGGTACTACTTATACCATTAATTCACATAGTACAACACATTAAGGACAGAGATCCTACATGAGAAGTAAGTGCACAGTGACTCCTGTAACAATTGACACTCTTGTTTATGGCGTCAGTAATCACCCTAGGCTCTTGTCATGAGTTGCCAAGGCCTTTTGAGTTCACAAACTCAGATCTTATTTAGACCAGGTCATAGTCAAAGTGGAAGTTCTCTCCTCCCTCCAGAGAAAGGTACCTCCTTCTTTGATGGCCCTGTTCTTTCCGCTGGGATCTCACTCGCAGAGATCTTTCATTTAGGTTTTTTTTTTTTTTTCCCCAGAGTGTCTTGGCTTTCCATGCCTAAAATACTCTCATGGGCTTTTTAGCCAGATCTGAATGCCTTAAGGGCTGATTCTGAGGCCAGAGTGCTGTTTAGGACATCTGCTATTCTATGAGTCTGCTGTGTATCCCACTTCCCATGTTGGATCATTCTCTCCTTTTTAATTCTATCAGTTAGTATTAGCAGACACTAGTCTTGTTTATGTGATCCCTTTGACTCTTAGTCCTATCATTATGATCAATTGTGAACTGAACCTGATCACTTTGACTAGTGAGATGGCATTGGTACATGCTACCTTGATGGGATTGAATTGGAATCCCTGGCATGTTTCTAACTCTACCATTTGGGGCAAGTCCAATTGAGCATGTGCCGAGGGACAGTTTTCTTTCTAATAGGCTCAGGAGTTCTAAAATGGTTTCAGTCATTTAGAGCTATGATAATTTCACTTGCATTAAGCCAATTAAAATCGAACTTGTGTAATTAGTACAAGATCAAATCAAGAGCAGAAAGAGACTAGGGGTTAAGCAGCAGTCTTTATTTTTATATGCAAATAGCCTAGAATATTTTTCAAGGGCAATTCATAGAAGTAATGCTATGAATATTATTATTTGGCCTAAACATACAAGGCAGAACTGGAAATATAGGTTATACAGTAAATCAAATTGTATCCTGAAGTTCTGAATTTTGAAAATATGGAGGCTTCAGAAACAAAGCTTAATCATGGTAGAGCTTAGGAATGTACTGAATAATTTATTTCTACAACATCCCCTCCATTAGAAAAAAAAAACAAATTGCAGGGGAAAACAGCTACAAAGTTACTTTTCATGAATACTTCTGATAATAGTGCTGCTTAAAATGATTTCTTTCTCACTATTTGAACAGGAGCAGATGCACAGTTACGTAAAGCTCTCTCGGCCTACTTTGACGAAGAGGTTGGAGGATGCCGCAAGCCGCGCATCTTCTGGCGGGCAGAACCACCCAAGCTCTTCATCTGCAGGTAACCCACTGCCCAGAATAACTAGGTGCTCTGACCTATATTTGCTTAAAAAAAAAAAAAAAAACCTGCATTTCAGCTGAGACTGATTAATCTGATAGAATCTGCAGCTTCATGGACAAATGCACTAAGTGGGAAGGAGTCCAGGAGCGTGCAGGTTGGGGCAAGCATTTTATCTTAGGAGAAGTCAGGGCAGAGGCAGTGTCAGATGGCTAGCATCCCCTTCGTTCAAGCAGCCTGCAGCTGCTTCCACAGTTACCTCTAACCCACAGCGAAGAGCTCAGCAGCTGGCTCAGTCTCCTACAAACTTCCATGGAAATTCTGTCCTCCTTGCAAGAAAAATGGTGACCCAGGTGGTTTTTCTGGGCCACTCTTGGGCTTGGAACTCATGATCTCGCAGCCCCTTTATTCAGCAATCTGCCTTCAGTCATTCGCCTTCCCAACCTACTGCACTTCACCTTTCAACGCATAAGCACACAAATTTGCTCATGCAACTCATTGTCCACTGTTCAGCTTGTGGCTACCATAATCTCAACTCCCTAATTTCTTGATCAGAAATTGGGAAAAAAGTGTCTCAATAAATAAAAATAAATAAATAAAACAAGTATTTCAATACATAAAAATAAAATAAATTCTAAAAAGGGCATTATGGCCCACGCAATGTATTCGAGTCACTGTTGCATTGTTTGAACACAGTTCCACAAGCACCAAAGGATGATGATAAGAAATTCATGCTCCAAATCTCCCTTCCGGAGTGAAGCGTGTGTGCGCCCCTACCCGAACAGCAAAACTGGTGTAGGCTTTCCCATGCAAGCACCGTAACTATTACCTAACTGACCAAGCTCATGTAATTTTAAATGGTCATCTTTACTATTATGACAATACCTTTTTCTCCAGACTTATTATTTCCTGTATGATGACTTTTGGTTATATAATATACACATTCTAATACACACACACACATACATATATATATATATATATATGGTACATCAAAAATGGTGAATCAACAAATGCCTATTAGGTAAAATTGTAAACCTTGCTTCTGAGAACAGTTCAGCACAGTTAAACTCTGCAGCATGTTCATTAATCCAGTGTAATCCAACTTTCAGCCTCTGTTGTGGCCCCGCCCGGCAACAGTCTTGGCAAGGCTTTATATTCTTTCCAAGCCAGGCAAGACGATGAATTGAGTCTGGTAAAAGGTAAGAATCATTCTCAATTATTTTATTTGCCTTCCATTGTTGATCTGACATGAATAGCACCTCGTCTTAGCACGGCAGCCTTATGGTACCACATCCTGGCAAAGCAGGAGAGGCGTATGACCACCCCTCTCAGAAGATCAAGATACAGCACACGAAACACTGAAGCTCACTGGTGCAGCTGCCCCTGACTCGTGTTTACTGTGTGCCAGGCATTGTTGCAAGGTGTTGTCACTTGTCCTCACTCTCACTTTATAAGCTGAGAGACTGGGGCACAGAAATGCTAAGTTCTTGCATCTTGGCTAAAGTCAAGGCAGTGGTGGTGCTGGATTTGAACTGAGAAACTTAGTTATGCTGGTACTCACAGTGCCACTGGGGCAGAGTGCCAGCAATGCACCGGGGATGTAGCCCCACCTTTGTACTTTTTGGCAGCCAGCATACAGGGAAGGGACTTCCGACAGTGTAGAGCAAGCTCCAGAACAGATCAGCTGACACTCAGCTTAACATTCGGTCCACTTAGCTCTCAGGAAAGGGCTGTATGAACAGGAGAAAAATCAGACCCGCTTCTTCATGCCACGGATTTTTATCTAACATGGAAAAGGTTTATGTTACAGATTATATAAACCTCAGTATTAAACAAGAAAAAGTCTACAACCTCAGCTTTTTTTTTTTTAAAGATTCTATCTATTTATTTATTTGAAAGGCAGAGTCACAGAGAGGCAGAGGCAAAGGCAAAGAAAGAGAGGTCTTCTACTTGCTGGTTCACTCCCCAGATGGCTGCAACAGCTGGAGCTGAGCCAATCTGAAACCAGGAGCCAGGAGCCTTCCCAGGTCTCCCACATGGGTGCAGGGACCCAAGGACTTGGGCCATCTTCTACTGCTTTCCCAGGCCACAGCAGAGAGCCGGATCGGAAGTGGGGCAGCCGGGACTCGAACCAGTGCCCATATGGGATGCCGGCACTGCAGATCGGGGCTTTAACCACAGCGCCAGCCCCAACCTCAACTTTCTTTTGGTGTCCTATTAGCAAGCACATTTGGACACTGATGAACTAGAAATGGAAGGATCTTTACGAGTTGTGTTGTAGGAGAAAAGGCCATGTGACCAGCATGAGACTCTCAGAGCCCACGGCAAATCAAGATGAACTTGCAGCCCAGCAACAAGGAGGCCGCCCACTTGGTACTGCTTGGGGCTGCTTCCTTCTCAGAGCCCATCAGATTTCTCCAGGAAATCACTTTTCCTTGTCTTAGAAATAAAAAGTGCATCTCCCAGATGCTACTGAGGACCAGGGGTCCTGTGTTGAAGTTAACATAGTTCACAACAAATTGATGATCTTGTTTGTTTTTAGTTCTCTCTGGGTTGCAGAGCCCACTTATACTTTATAGTCTAAGTACTTTCTTTAAATGAAACATGACATTGGAGGCTTAGGGAAGTTGGCAAGACAATTTCAAATCACTGTGCATTTTAATGGATTGTGTCAATCTACTGACTCGAGGGAACTCATTAGAGGGAGAGCTTAGACTGAGAATGACCCTAAGAAACCAAGTGGTGATTTATGAGAAAGAACAGACAGACAGGCGCTTAACAGTCTTCTTCAGCGTGGGTGGGGGTGGGGGTTGGGGTGGGAAATGCTGGGAGAAAGAATGAAAGAAAGAGTGGAAGATTACCTCAGGATGCTGTTAAAGAAAATGAAGCTTTGGCGGCTCCGTGGTTAAGGCGCTGCTTGCAATGCCTGTATCCCAAGTCAGCATGCCCGGGTTGGAGCCCTGGCACCACTGCCCACTCCAGCTCCCTGCCAGGTGCGCAGCAGGCAGCAGGTGATGGCACAAGTGCCTGGGACGCTGCCATCATGTGAGAGAGGCCGGGATGGAGCTCCTGGCCGGCCCCTGGCTTTGGCCTGGCCCAGCACTGACTGTTGCAGTCATTTTGAGAGAGAATCAGTGGGTGAAAGATTCTGTCACTCTATCTCTTTCAGTCTTCCAAATAATTAAAAAGAAATAAGGCCAGCGCTGCGGCTCAATAGGCTAATCCTCCGCCTTCGGCGCCAGCACATTGAGTTCTAGTCCTGGTCGGGGCGCCAGATTCTGTCCCGGTTCCCCCTCTTCCAGGCCAGCTCTCTGCTGTGACCTGGGAGTGCAGTGGAGGATGGCCCAAGTGCTTGGGCCCTGCACCCCATGGGAGACCAGGAGAAGCACCTGGCACCTGCCATCAGATCAGCGCGGTGCACTGGCTGCGGCGGCCATTGGAGGGTGAACCAAAGGCAAAAAGGAAGACCTTTCTCTCTGTCTCTCTCTCTCACTGTCCACTCTGCCTGTCAAAAAAAAAAGAAAAGAAATAAAACTTCTAAAAGGAAGTCTGAAGAAAGAAAATGTTACTATTTTTTTTAATTTATTTTCATCTTATTTGAAAGAGAGAGACAAGCAGAGAGAGATCGTCCATCTGCCAGTGCACTTCTCAAATGCCCCCAGCAGCCAGGAATGGGCCAGGGGAAAAGCCAGGAGCCCAGAACTCAGTGCAGGGCTCCTACACGGGTGGCAGAGCCCCAAGCACTTGAGCTATCATCTGCTGCCCGCCAGTGCACGCACAGACAGGAAGCTGACGGCAAGCAGAACAGCCAGGATTTGAATCACGCACTCTGATACAAGAAGCGACTGAACCCCCGTGGCCCATGTTTGTCCCATAAATGTTTCCATTTTGTTGTATAAGAAGTGGCCGGGGAGAAAAGACCCTCTTTTTGTCTCTTTCTCTAAACAGGGGCTAGCTAAATGATTTGGGGCATCAGGTTACGATTTAGGGTTATTAGTACTAGAATGACATTTCTAAACAATTGCAGAATTAAACAAGAGCTGTGTTTCTTTGGAATTCTATTTATGCAAATCACTGCTTTGAAAATGTATTGTCTTCAAGTTGATGTTTGTGGCATAGTGGGTAAAGCCACTGCCTGCGATGCTGGCATCCCAAATGGGCACCAGTTCAAGTCCCAGCTGTTCCATTTCCAATCCAGCTTTCTGCTAATGCACCTGGGAAAGCAGTGGAAGAGGCCCAAGTGTTTGGGACCCTGCACCTACCTTGGAGACCCAGAAGAAGCTCCCGGCTCCTGGCTTCAGTCTAGTCCAGTGTGCTCTCTCTCTCTCTTTCTCTCTCTCTGCAACTCTGCCTCTCAAATAAATAAAATAAATCTTTTTAAAAAGTTAATGAAATTGATGAATGGGAAGTTATATTTCTGAGCCAAGCTGTTAGAATTTTGGACTGTGAAGCCAGGTATAATGGAGAGACGCTGTCTTGACCTTAACAACAACAGATTCTTAGCAAAGACATACCCTCAGGAGTCAGCATTCCAAACTATCACAGTCACCACCTTGTGAAACCCTTAATGTACAGACGCAAACACAGAGTTTGGTTACAACCTATCTACTATATAGAAAGTGAGTCAGGCAGCCAGAGAGGGACATGGGGGCCAACGAGATTCTGCTGTTATGCAAACTCTTCATGGCAGAACTCAGTTGTCCATGACCTTGGTCTGTTTTGTATCCTCTGGCGTATGCCTGGCTCATACCGAGATGTTCAATGCCTTTGCTTCACACGACTCAAGTGCAGAGCATGCTTCTGCCAAGTCACTTCTTGAAAGCAGAATGTCCCGAAAACTCAGGCTGAGACTGAAATTGCCGAGACACATTTGTCTGAGCAGCTGTGGATCTTTGCAGGTGACATCGTGATTATACATGAGAAAAAGGAAGAAGGATGGTGGTTTGGATCCTTAAATGAGAAAAAGGGCCATTTTCCTGCGGCTTACGTGGAGGAGCTACCTTCAAGTGCTGGGAACATGGCAACGCAGAAATGAAACAAGATTCTGAACGTGCTGCCTTCCATGCTCTGTAAATTATGTGACGCAAATACAGATAAAAGGCTGTTATCTTTACAATTGTGTCTGCTTAAATGGGTGATGGAGCCCTGCCTGCACGTCCCAGCACTTTGCACTTGTGGGTATTTGCAGAGTTGGGTAACACAGGGGTGGGTAGAGGGGGACAGGGAAGAGGCTCTTGGTTTCTGGAGTCTTGAATTCTCAGAGACCCTAAAGATGATCAGTACAATGCCCAGTGTCACGGAGAACGAGACCAAGGCCAGGGTGGATTCAGCCACTTGCCTGAAGTCACACAGTTATCTGGTGGCACACCAGTGACTAGGGTTTAGCTGTCCTTTTGCTCTGGATTTGGGTGGCAACAGCACATAGTAGGCTTTTGATGGGTCAAGCAGGGCCTGAGAGATGAGGAAGCACATACATCAAGTCCAAGAAGCATGCAGACAAACAAACAAGATGCCAGGGAGACGGCCAGGCCGGGCAGTGCTAAAATGAAAGACCAAGTCCACAGCGTGGCAAAAAGTGGTCTAGATCCGAGGCAGATGACCTCAGAGCAGTGTGGGGTTCCATCCCGAGCCAGTGACCTTCTGAGGCTTTGGACACACCCTTGGCCCACTGCAAGAACTGCTCTGAGAGTGAGGTCAAATGTGAGCCAGGCGAGCCTGGGTACCCTGAGAACCAACAGCAAGACAGCAAAGGCTTAGGAGCGAGGCAGTGCCTGCGTCATCATGTCATCTTTGTCCATTTGAAAAACTCACCTGCTAACTCTGAAAAAGAAACTTAGGTCATTGAGGAAAAACTGCCCTATGCAACTTCCAAGTGAAAGGAACTTTAGACACTAAGCAGTCTCTAGTCTGAATGGAAAGTTCTAGAAGCCCACCTTCACTATCAAAATGGAATATTTAAGGAGGAAGACTTATGCTGTTTCCTCAAGTTCCCCATAATGAGAAAAGGTTAAGAATGTGAAACAGTAGGCCTCAGAACGCTTTCTAAGAGGATCAGTTTAGTATGGAAATGATATCAGCAGCATCTTTCAAAAAAAAAGACATAAGTCTGCCCAGAAAGCACACACAGCTTTGGATGGGAGGTCATGGTGTTGACAGCAACACCTGGGCACGTTTACTTTTGTGTTAAAATAGAGTCCGTCCTTTAAAGCTGTGTCCTGGGCATTGCAGGAGTAATTAAAACTCACTCCATTGCTCTCCTGCACCATACATGCTTTTTCACATTCGTCAGACTTTATGCATTCAAAGAGGAATTTTTCAGACTGCGCCGCTATAGTCCTTATAGCAGAAGATAACTAACATGATAGATATTTATAGATAGAGATAGTGGAGCTGAGGAACTCCTGTAAAATTTGTTATGTGAGACATAACTTACAGCCTTGAAGAACAGATCAGGAGTTTTACCGCCACCCCTAATGGGGTATTAATGAAGGCTTTCTGCAGGTAGAAAATTGGCTGAATACTGAGTCATTAGACCATGAGCAGAGAGTTTGAATTTATATTTCCTTTCCCTCTTATTTCCATTAGGCCTTGATAGATAAAAAATTGTGTAGCAATTGACTGCAGCCCATACTGGACCATTCTGAATAGGGAAAATGATGATAATGGTTGTTGGACTCAAACTCTTTGGAAGTCATTTTCAAAGAAAGAGATCGCTCTCTTCATAAGTCAGCTGTGCTGTGTAGCAACATAAATGGCTTTCCTGTTTTGAAGGTCACTGCAAATTCTTTTTGCATCTGTGACAAATAATTGTTAAGCCCCTAAGAAATACTATGGTCTCAAACCAGACAAAATGGGCTCCACCCACCATAGGGCCGGGCCATGCTGGTCTGGTGTGGCCGGAGCAAAAGAGATGGGAGTCCCCACACAACGCACCGACAGCAGCTGCCTTCACCGGGGAAGCCAGAAGCTCCTGGTGACCCCTGGTCCCCCAACACTGGGAAAGGGGACTCGGTGGCCCTGGTGTCAGGCTGTCAAGGGTGCACTCTGATGACATCTGCATTCTGAATCGTGACCAAGCCCATAGGAGACGTCCAGTGACTCCAGTCTCAATACCTTCAGGAGATGGATCTGCAGCTTCCCATCCTGCCCTGTCGCTGCAAAACAGGACTCAAAGCCTCAGAGAGGGAAAACTCCTTGAGTAAAAGAATAAGGTTTTTGGAAGAAAAGCTTACAGGAGCTCGAAAAGATGAAGAAACACGTCCTGTGAGACGAGAACAAGTAAATAGGGCCTGTCGTGCATATGCGGAGGTTTACCTTGCTGGAGATAACTTGACGAACAAATTGGGTAAAATGAATAAAGACAACCGACAACTCTGAGTCCCCCGAGTACTGCATGAACGACTACCATCTAAGGACCAGCTCCCCTCAGCTAAGAGCAGAAAGGGAAATTCGGCAGGTGCCGAGGGATTTAAATCCTCCTTCATTGAACTGGAAGGTGGGAAAGCCGAGCTGTGCTCTGAAGATCCATGGTCGGGGAATAGAGCTGGGGTTCATGAACAGAGAGTGTAGCAACCTCAGAATAGAACTACGACAGGCCAAGCGGAGGGATCCCTTGGGGGAAGACAACCTGACGAACAGCGCTCTCCAGAGTAAGCATTTTAAGTGACCATACGCAACACGCACTCTGGGAACTGGACAGAAATGTCTAATCTACATCTGGTGACTCACGTACAAGCCGAATTACCAAGAAAACGGAAAACCCCACGGGCAGTCAAGAAAACCTATGCCCCGTACCTGCAGTGAGGCCAAGGCCTTGGGAAAGACAGCACAAAACTCCACTTGACGGGTTTTACTGCATCATACAAAACACATGCCCCTCTCTCACCAATGGCAAAGCTGTCTGTCATACTACATCCTCCCCTTTTCTAGGAGATCAGAGATTTTATCAGAGCCAATCATGGATAAGATAATGAGAGATCCATTCCTAACAATGGCACAAACTTTCAGGAACACAAATTCTCTAGAAGGTAACTCTTTTTTTTTTTAACTTTTATTTAATAAATATAAATTGCCAAAGTGCAGCTTTTGAATTATAGCAGCTTCCCCCCCCATAACTTCCCTCCCACCTGCAACCCTCCACCTCTCTCACTCCCTCTCCCAGACCATTCACATCAAGATTCATTTGCAATTATCTTTATATACAGAAGATCAATTTAGTATATACTAAGTAAAGATTTCAACAGTTTGCACCTGCACAGAAACACAAAGTGTAAAATACAGTTTGGGTACTACTTATACCATTAATTCACATAGTACAACACATTAAGGACAGAGATCCTACATGAGGAGTAAGTGTACAGTGACTCCTGTTGTTGATTTAACAATTGACACTCTTGTTTATGGTGTCAGTAATCACCCTAGGCTCTTGTCATGAGTTGCCAAGGCTATGGAAGCCTTTTGAGTTCGCCAACTCCGATCTTATTTAGACAACGTCATAGTCAAAGTGGAAGTTCTCTCCTCCCTTCAGAGAAAGGTACCTCCTTCTTTGATGGCCCATTCTTTCTGCTGGGATCTCACTCGCAGAGATCTTTCATTTAGATTGGTTGGTGTATTGACTTTCCATACCTGAAATACTCTCATGGGCTTTTCAGCCAGATCTGAATGCCTTAAGGGCTGATTCTGATGCCAGAGTGCTGTTTAGGACATCTGCCATTCTATGAGTCTGCTGTGTATCCTGCTTCCCATGTTGGATCGTTCTCTCCTTTTTAATTTTATCAGTTAGTATTTGCAGACACTAGTCTTGTTTATGTGATCCCTTTGACTCTTAGTCCTATCATTATGATCATTTTGACCAGTGAGATGGCATTGGTATGCACCACCTTGATGGGATTGTATTGGAATACCCTGGCATGTTTCTAACTCTATAGAAGGTAATTCTTGAGTATTTCCAAGCCCTCCTAAATCAACCAAGACTGCCTTTGGGGAAACTAAAAGTAAAATTCTGCCTTTGCCCAATCTGCCAGCCCTGCATTACTTGGATCAACATGACCCAAACTGCCTTTATAAGAACTAACTCTGAAGAGACTCCTGATGGTATCATGAAGATACTGTATCTCTCTCAGTGGCTCCCCAAGAAAGGATTTAACAAGCCGAAAGTGGATTTTTACTGAAATTCTGCAGGGTACTTCAGTATATACAACAGAACACACTGATGATATTAGGCACTTGATTCTCCAGTATACTGTCCTCCAGCTCCATAGTCAAAGAATCAGATATGTGCTACTTTACTAATAAATACACAGACTCAAGGTATGTTTCAAAAAGACAAGCCTACCTTTGCTAACAATTGTAGAATTTTGCCTCTCAAAGTAGACATTGCTTTACAAAGTGTGTGCAATACCTAAAAATCCATTTATGAAAGTAAAAAGCCATTTAATAACAAAAGAAAAAACCATGTATGTTCCTTCAGACTGCATATAGGCTCCAATGGCAATGTGAATAGGTTTTCGTTGACTTTATAATGCATAGATATGAAAAATAGTATAATGAAAAAAAGCTAAAAATAATATACTAGATAAAATGAGAAGATAGTTGGATCTGACAGATTTGAATATTTTCTTCAGTAGGGCAAGAGTTCTAGCAGGACAGATAGGGATGGTAGCCACTAGACTTAGGGCAAAATTCAAGTGCATACTGCAGTGAGGATGAACTATGTGCCCAAGTCTCCTATATAAAATAAAGTAATTTTTAACATTAATGCTCTTAAACTACTAATTAGGCTCCACTAAGCAGTTTCAAATGTCACGAAGTCCTTAGCACCATTAACAACCTAAAATACAGTCAGAGAGGCTGCAGCCAGATTTTCACTGAACACACAGGAGATGGCATTTCTACTTTATCTCCTTTCTAGTAGAGCAAAAAGTGGTATATCTATCATTCTCTGAGTAGAAAGAGCTATTAATTTCATTGTGGTGCAATTCAATTACTCATGATGATTAATACTCACAATGACAAAAGGTATTTTAATCACTTAAAGTGGCTTTTGATTCATGAAAAAAATCATATATTTGGGATAAAGTCAGTTTCACTATGCAGTATTATAATCATTTAACTGATGAACAGTTTGCGCTTAGTTTCATTGTTCCTCCTTCTAAGGCAAAAACCCCTCTTTCCCCAAAGACTTGATGTTCTTAAGGTGTAAAACGCCTGACTGGAGAGAAGTGCCTTAGAATCCTAACAACATGCCCTGTTGTCCTTTGCGATAGCACACAGGAAGAAGGTATAACCCAAGGAAGACAGGCTTGGGGGGTGGGGGGAGGCAGGGATATGAGAAGCCGGGACTCAGACTTGGAGAGACGGGGAGAAACAGCAGAGAGGAGCCGGGGCCTTTCACAGAGAGCAGGGAGCTATGTGGACAGAGCGGGAGGTAAGAGAGGATGGCGTGAGAGATACAGGGACGCTGACATCCATAGTGCAGGGTCTGGGTCATCTGTCTCTCCACCGAGCGGTGACAGGGACAGGAGTGGGAAAACCGGCACGCTGGAGAATCCTGGTCATGTACACTGACAGAGATCAGCGTGGGGAAACCAAGGGGGAGTGTGGATGCTGGAGCTTAAGGGAATTCTACCCAGGGGATACCGACCCGGCTCAGGAGTGAGAGGCAGGTAGCTTTGCCATGAGGATGGAAAGCATGCACCTGCAGAGAATTAAAGTAACATTTTAATTCCTCAAAGGAACTCTGGAATTGGAGAGGCAGACTGAACTGAATGGAGGAAGTGCTGGTTCTAAACCGCAGGGGCACGTCAGGGGGCCAGGCCAGCCGCGTAGAGGAGGTGGCAAGGGTGCTATCAATCCCAATTTCAGCAGGCTGGCAAACTGAGTATTCTTCACCCTGGGGCTCACGGGCATCGTTCACTTCGGTGGTTTGCCAAGTGTGCAGCACTGTCACCAAGAATGTGCATGAAAATGCAAACGACCCACCGCACTCCATGCTCAGTCAGACCCTGGAGGGAAACCCTGCAACTGAGGTTCAAGAAGCACTCTGGTGTCTCCAGCACTGGTGCACTGGGTGGCCACTGGCTCCCTGGAAAGCATCCTGGGGGTGCTGGTTAAACTATAGGAGGCCCAGCTGACAAGGAGCGCTGTGGAGAATGCAGAGAAAACCCATGTGCTCAGGGAGCGGGTTCCTAAGAAGAAACGCGTAGTGCTGGGAGCAGTAAGCCAGGGTCTCATGGACTGCAAACAGCCTGCTGCCAGCTTTAGTAAATGCCGTTTCATAAAACACACACACACACACACACACACACGCCCTGCTGTTGATCCAGTAAGTTTTTCAAGATGAGCGGTGTTGGAGATGCAGCCGGAGGTCTATCTCCATGGCGGGGCCCTCCCTGGTTGGGGACCCCTTTTCTTTTCTCCGCCCATTCATGTTCTTCCATGAGAGGAAGAAGGGGCAGTCTGGCCTGCATCACACACTCTCAGAGAAGACGCTCCCTCCTCTTTCTCAGCCACTTGATAATTTCCTTGCAGAAGGAGAGCCTGGGAGGGGCCACACCTGGCTGCCAGACAATGCGAAGCCAGCAGCTGTCCCCGCTGCAAGCCCTCTCCTGGCCTCTCCTTCCGGAGCTCCATGCTTCTCCTCTGCCTCTGCGCCTCTGTTCTGTGCTCAGATGGCGACCAGCGCTGCACAGAGGCTCTGCAGGTTCTCAGATTTAGAGGACAGGAAAGGAAAAGCCGCTGTTTAGCTACACTCTAAACTCTGCTTGCCTGTGTGATTCATCATCGATACAACCAATGCTGTTCCCACTGGACTTGCCGGGTCTAATCTTTCCAACAAGGACACAAATGTAAACACTGCCAGAGGCAGATGGGTAACATTAATAGACGAAACTGGTTAAATGTCACACTTTGGAAAGTGATAGGGATATGTTGAACAGGAGAGAAAATGCTCCCCCTAAAGGTGTGTTTTAAAAGAAATCTTATAGAATTCTTTAAACAGTTAAGATTCTGTCCTGGCCGGCGCAGAGGCTCAGTAGGCTAATCCTCCGCCTGCGGCACCTGCACACCGGGTTCTAGTCCCGGCTGGGGCGCCAGATTCTGTCCCGGTTGCTCCCCTTCCAGTTCAGCTCTCTGCTATGGCCCGGGAGTGCAGTGGAGGATGGCCCAAGTGCTTGGGCCCTGCACCCGCATGGGAGTCCAGGAAAAGCACCTGGCTCCTGGCTTTGGATCAGCGCAGCACGCCGGCTGCAACACGCTGGCCATATTGGCCACTTGGGTGGTGAACCAACAGAAAAAGGAAGACCTTTCTGTGTCTCTCTCTCACTGTCCACTCTGCCTGTAAAAAAAAAAAAAAAAGATTCTGTCCTTTGCATGCTGTGACTATTTAATCACTTTACAAGAAAAAATTGTATTATGATCTTAGAAAGAATGGAGGTAATCATTAACCTAAATAACACCCTTTGGTTTATTTTAGCAAATCTAAGGTAAAGTGCATTTTCAGGCACAGAATAATAGGTCTAAAACATCATATTGTAAACTTGCAGGGCATAAGCTTATGATCTCTGCTCTTACATGTTAGTGGTCACTCTCTCCCCTTTATAATGCCTGATAGTGTTTTAATATATCCATCAGAAGACTTGATTAATCAGAACACTTTAACCCCAGTAGATAAGCTGAAGTTTTTAAAATAAACCAAGGAGCGGTATTTATACTCATGATTGAATTTTTCCACATGAAAAATGCTTTGGGATTTCACTTCATTCCTGTCTTTTTTCCCTAACATCATAATGGAATTCTTCTTGCAAAATGATTCATTGAATAGTCACTACATACAAAAGTTAGAATTCTAGAATCTAAAAGCCAGAGAACAGTTTCAGAGGCCACGTATAACAATCCATCTACCCACTCATGCATTCGCTAGTTTATTTATGCACTTACACAGCTAGCTGGTCATTCACTGAACATTTTAGTGTGGAGCTATTTATCAGATAAGAGGTGAAGTGAAAAAGATTCAAAAAATAAATAAACTAAGCCCTACTCTCAAAGACCTCGCAATATGGTGGGGGAAGAAATAAAAACAAAGCATTACATAAAATATGAAATTATTAACATGTACAAAGTCACCGTTTGGTATGATTTTTTTCCACTTTTAAAAAGATTTATTGAGGCATAGTTTATATACAATAAAATTTACTCATTTCAAGTATAACTTGTTGAGTTTGATAAACACATAGTATAAATCTAAAAAATAAACAAATCAGAGAACAATAGAGATGAGAATGAGATGGGGAGGGGGAGGGGGAGGGAGGGAGAGTCCAAAGAACAATCCTTATTTGGGAATAGCACAGCATTGCAATGGGAGTGCATACCCTGAGACTAATAGACTATGGGTCTCTTCAAAGAGCTGGAGGCAAGAGGAAGCTGTCACACTGGACTCGCACACTGGACACTGGAGGAAGATCACAGCAGATACTTTGCAACGAGACTCTTAGGCCCCAAAGATCAATAACCGGGGTGATGTTAGTGCAAGGTTCTGGGTAGATGTCCTTGTAGAAGTAGTTTTTGTATAGAGTTGTGCTGGCCTCTGAGGGATGTAGTACTGACAGAATTCTGTGACAGTTACTATCAGGCAACCATGCATAAGTACCTTTCTTCATAACCTCCTGGTTTTATTAAGTTTTTGTTACGGTTGACACAAGCAACTCTACCTTGATTCTGATAACTTCCACATTCCTTTCACAGTAGTAGTCTTGTAACGACCACCTCCATCGAGTATTCAAACACTTCTAGGGGGCGGGTTTCAGCCTAGGAGCTAAGATGCCAGTCGAGACGCTTGCATCCCAGAGCACCTGGGTTCCATTCCGGGCTCAGGCAGCTCTAGCTTCCGGCTAATGCAAACCTGGGAAGCGGTGGTGACAGCCCAGTGATTGGGTTCCTGCCACCCACATGGGAGACGTGGATGACATGCTCAGTGCCCAGATTTGATCTGGCCCAGCTGGTGCAGATATTTGTAGAGCAAACCAGTGGATGGGAGTTTGTTCTCTCTCTCTCCCTCTCAAGTAAATTACTTACTTAAAAACAAACAAACAAACAAACAACCTTCCAGCACACTAAAGCTCTCTCCTACCCCTTTCTAGTCAATCCCTAGAAACTTTAGGCAACAACCGATCTGCTTTCTGGAATATTGTTTATTCTAGAATTCTGTACAAATGGAGTCATACAAAATCGTTCATTTAGCATGACGATTTTGCGTTTCACCCAGGCTTCTATGTATATTAGTTCTTTCTTATTTGTTGCTCAGTAGTATTTCAACATGTGTACTTATACTTCAGTTGATGAACTTTTGGGTTGCTCCTATTTGTGTTATGAACATTTCAGTACAGTCTTTTTGTGGACACCCCTTCATTTCTCTTACATGCACACCTAGGAGTAAAGTAGAAATGTATACTTATTTATTTTCCAAACATGTCCAGACTTACAAAGCTGGCTGCACCATTTTGCATCCCCCCCAGGAGTAAGTGAGAGTTCAGCAGCTCCGCGTCCTTGCCTGTCCCCAGTGTTACCTGTCTCCTCAGTTCTGGCCGTTCTGGTGGGTGTGCACCAGCGCTTCAGGGTGCTTCTACTTGGTGTTTCCCTTGGAATTAGGAGGCTGAGTCAGCCACGTCACTGACTGTACGTTCACTGCCCTCACTCTGTGCAACAGCAATTTTTCATAAGGAAACACTTCTTGCGTGGTTGCTTGCCTTCAGAATGGTTGCTGCTTGCCCCGAAATGGTTTTTCCAGTTTCATATTCGTTTCCTGAGGGGAGACAGTAGCCCAGCCTCCTCACGCCACCATGACCAGAGTCTTGGGCCTGGGCTGTAGATGTGAATGTTAAGTACTGTGGAGAGAGGTCAGGAAATGGAACAGCTGCTTAGATACCAGGCCAGAAAATAAGAGTTCTGGTCCTCAAAGACCCCTCCATCGCAAACACAAACACAGTGGTGAATGCTGTAACAGCGGCGCTCCATAACCAAGGCCATGAGGACACTTAAGGAGGCTGTTAATGAGAATCGAGGAGGTCTAGGGAAGAATGGGCTGAGTAGGAGCTGGGCAGATGAGAAGGGTGCAGGGACTGCTACAGGCAGATGAGAATAAAAAGCACTTCATCTAACCGCTGCATTACACACCAGCCCACAAAGTCAGTCCCTGGAAGTTATCTGACCACAACACAAATAGAAGTCATTAAGGGAAACATAACTGGGAAAAAAAAAATCCTACACATTTGGAGAACACATTTGTGAACCTGCCTGTACATGTAAGAGTGCATTCATATGTACATGAACACACACACACCTTAACAATTCATGGTCAAAGAAGAAATCTTAATGGAAATTAGAAAATGCTAGAGGGGCCAGCGCTGTGCTGTAGCAGGTAAAGCTGCCACCTGCAGTGCCATCATCCCATAAGAGCACAGGTTCAAGATTTGACTGCTCCAGTTCCGATCCAGCTCTCTGCTGTGGCCTGGGACAGCAGTGGAGGATGCCCAAGTGCTTGGGTCCCTGCAGCCATGTGAGAGACCTGGAAGAAGCTCCTGGCTCCATGCTTTGGATTGGCTCAGCTTTGGCCATTATAGACATTTGGGGAGTGAACCAGTGGATGGAAGACCCTCCCCTCTTTCTCTCTCTGCCTTTGTCTCTCTCTGTAGCTCTGCCTTTCAAATAAATAAATACACCTTTTTTTTAAAAAAAAATCCTGCTATTTTTATAAAATAGCTAAAATTACTGCCATAAAGAAAGGAAAAAAGCTAAAATGTATAAATTAACCATCCTATTCAGGAATTTATCAACATAATAGCAAAATCAACCTCAAGAAAGTAACGGACATGAAAAGTAGAAATTAATGACACAGAAAACAATATAGAAGATGAACAAGGCTATCCATTAGCTCTTGGGAAAGATTAATAAATATCAGCAAACCTTGAGAGACATTAAGAGAAAAGGACATAAATAGTATTTATAAGAAAAAGGTAGAACACTATATAGATGCTGCAAATATCCAAAAGATAAAATTATATAATCAACAACTTTACATCAATCAATTTCAAAGCAAGCAAAAAAGACAAGTTTCTTGGAAATAATATGCATTATTGAAACTGTGTCAGTAGAAACAGATTTACTGAATGATTTAGTAACCACTAAGGAAACCTTTAATTTTTAAATTTTTAATAGTTTCTTTGAAAGATAGAGAAACAGAGAAAAGGGGACAAACACAGAGAGATCTTCCATCAGCTGGTTCATTCTCCAAACTCTCACAATGGCCGTGGCCAGGCCAGGTTGCAGCCAGGAGCTGGGAAGTCAATGCAGGTCTCCTCTGTGGGGGTCAGGACTCAAGTCCTGGAGCTACAGCTTGCTGCCTCTGAGGGCGCACATTAGCAGACACTGGAACTAGAAGTGGAGCTGGGACTCGAACCCTGGCACTCTAATACTGAATGTGCGTGGGTGTCTCAAGTAGCACTTAACATCTGTGCCAACATTTAAAAAAAATTGTATTGAGTAGTTAAAAAAAAAAAACTTCTCACAAGAAAAAAACACAAGGTTCACACAAAAACAGGCAATCTTACACAAACTTTTTCAGGAAGTAGGAAAAAACAAAAGGAACATATTTCAACTATTTTCAATGATCTGGGACCTTACATTACCTTGATGTCAAAACCAGATAAAGTTAATATCCAAAGTAAAATCTTATTCATGGGAAAAGGAGCAAAAATTCAAAACAAAGTATTCACAAAACTGAAGCCAACACCATATTAAAAAAAAAAAAAAAAGATTGACCATCATGGATAAGTTGTAAATCTGATTCAATTTTTAAAGCCTATGAATATAAATCACCACATTAATGGGTTGCTATGGCTTCAATGTTTGTCCCTAAAACTCAGTAGCTGAGTTCTCAAAGTCTTACGTTAACTGTACTAAGAGAGTAGAAACTGAGTCCAAGTATGGTGTTAGGACACAGGGCCTTTGGGTGGTGACTGAGTTGGACGGGATTGTTAGGATGGAGCTCCCATGATGAAATCCTGATGTCTTTAGAAGGAAAGAAACATAGACAGACATGTACCCTCCCTGTCTCTTGTCATGTGATGTGATGTGCCACCTGGGAACTCTGCCAGCAAGAACGCCATCACCAGAAGCTAAACCAATGGAGCTCACCCAGTCTTGGACTATAAACTCCAAACCCAGGAGTTAATGCCTTCTCTTTATGAAGTAGCCTGACCTAGGTATACTGTTACAGTAGTGAAGAGCTGACTGATATGGAGAAGTGGATGATGAGCAAAGGATCAATATTACAACTATGCCAACAAAATGAGAAGGCAGTTTTGGATTGGATTTCTGGCAGAAGCAGGAGGAGTGTGGAGGAGCAGGCTTTAAAAAAGCCTACAATGCTCTAAGCAGAGCATCTTGATGAAGAATAAGGAAGAGCTACAGTGCCTTGGAGATTAGATAGTGATGTGTGTGACCCAAACAAAGGTAAAGATTCTGTTGGAAACTGGCCTAAACACCAACCTTGTTAAGCTGCGGCAAAGAACCTAGCTGTACTGTGAGGATGCCCTTAGACTTTACGGAAGGCTGAATTTCAACGTGATGAACTGGGAAATCTGGTGGAAGAAAGATCCAAACAAAACACTGCAAAAGACCTGAAGGTGTTGCTCGGCTGCTTTTCGCTGCATACGGTAGGATTCTGGAACCATGAATAATCAAAAGGAAAGAGAATGGAAGCACTTGGAAAAATCCCAGCCTGGCCAGAAGGAGCCAAGAAGTGTGTTCAGGACAGGAGGATGTGGTAGAGGAACCCCTTGCTAAAGGGACCAGCACAGATGAAAATGAGCCCTTGCTTATCAGCAAACAATGGGTGGAAGGCCACAAGGGCATCTCAGAAATCTCTTCTTTTAAATGTTTATGTTTATTTATGTTCACCTACTTGAAAAACAGAGCAAGATTCTTCCATAATATTGTTTTGGAAAATAGAGCTTTTTGCAAAACAAGTCAGACTATTCAAGATTAACCACTATACTGATTACATTTATTTGAATCTCAAATATTGCCTCTTTCCAAAATTCTCATAAACATTTCGTCAAACAACTTCTTCCTTGAAGTTCTTCCAGTTGCTGGACTTTGAATTTTCTATTAGCTTATCACGGAGTCAAGACTTGCCAGTAGAACTATCTTTACTCTCTAAAACGGGCCAAATATCTCAGCAACGTGCTAGCAGAGGTTATTGAACAAGCCAGCTCTTCTTGAAGTGTGTAACTCTGATTTCTCCTTATATCATTTTCTATTGAATTTGGATAAAGTGTTCAATATTAATAAATATTTATTAAGTTTCTTCTATGTAATGGACATTTGGCTAGGTGACAGTTAAGTAGGTAATTTGCTGCTATGATACACAAATTAAAACATAACTAATTATCTCTGCACAGGAATCCTCTGAACTGGAAAAGAAGCAACACTTTCTAATACTCATTAGTTTGGAAATTGAAACTTTGAATCATTAGAACTCGTTAGCAGATTTTATGCTGATTCATTTTTTAAAACTTAAAATAGTGATTGAGTTTAATTTCTGAGACCTTGTTTTTCCATTTCATTACCAAATGTAATTAGTTGACTTCATCTGGATCCCATCCCCATCAGTTTTACTGCTCGCACATATTTTTCCCATTTAAGAAAATCTTTTATCTCTGCATCTTTCATTATTTCATTGTTACAACACACTATATTAAATACAATGCATAAAGACAGCAAGTTTAATAAGATAGCTGGGTTTGCCCTTCATGTGTATTATCAATTATTCAAAGTACAATTTTCATAAAGTGTCAACTTTAAAATAAATACAAGCTAATTTATTATCTATGTCAGCATATTCCTCAGATGGTACATGTAATGCTTCAAAAATTAAGGCCTTTATATTTGATTGAACAAATGACAACTTAGGCATGAGTCAATAGTCCTCCGTCTACCATTCCCACAAAGACCTGTGTGTCTGTCCCTAGAGAATGTTCTCAATGAGCTCTCTGGGTTCTAAATGCTAGGTACTCTGCTGTTTCTCTGAGATCTGCAGTTGCTTTGGCATTTTAATGAGGCTATTTCCTAAGGATCTTGATAAAACATATTCTGCTTTCAACATGGTTTGCTCCCCCCCCCCCCCATCAATACATTTCTATAGAATCTCTGGAAAGAACTGTCTTGGCCTACTTGCCTGGCAACACAGCATAGAAAGGCAATATAGTCCAGGTGAAGCTCCTGGATTCAGGTGTTGTCATCTGTGTTTGAACCCCAGCTCTACCACTTAGGGGTATGTGACCTGAAGTTACTGAAACTCTACTTTACATCTCTTACTTGTAGGACAAAGTTACCGATAGTACATACTTCACAAACTGATAAGTAGATACCACTTAAGGGCTTAGCACTCCTGCCTCAGAATCAACCCTTGGGACATTCGGATCTGGCTAAAAGGTCCATGAGAGTCTCACAGGCATGGAAAGCCATGACACGGTGGCAAAAAACAATCTGAATGAAAGATCCTGGTGAACAAGACCCCAGCAGAAGAAACAGGCCATCAAGGAGAGAGGCGCCTTTCTCTGAAGGGAGGAAGGAACCTCCACTGTGATAGGGCCTTGACTAAACAAGTTCAGAGTTGGTGAACTCAAGGGGCTTCCATAGCCTAGACAGCTCATAGCAAGAACCTCGGGTGATTGCTGATGTCATAAATAAGAGTGCCCATTGTTAAATAAACAATGGGAGTCACTGGGTACATGCTCCCCACGAAGGATCTCTGTCCTTAATGTGTTTTACTATGAAACTTAAAAACACTACTACTAGTCGAACAATACCCTATACCTAGTGCGGTTGTGTTGAGTGCAGCCTGTTGAAATCCTTGCTTAGTATATACTAAGTTGATCTTCAGTATATGAAGGTAATTGAAAATGAAACTCAATGAAGGGCGGGATGGGAGAGGGGAGGGCCGTGGGAGGGAGGGAGGTTGGGGGGAGGAAGCCACAACAATACAAAAGTTTCTCTTTGTAAATTCACATTTATTAAATTCAAAAATAATAAAAAATAAAAAAAAACAAGTCAAGGGCTTAGAAAAGTATCAAGCATACAGAAAAATGCTTAAAAAAAGAATTAGCTATTTGTTCTAAGCTGGTATCACATTGGACCAACAAGAGTTACTATTGTTGGGTGTAATAATCCTTTTAATAGTTTTTCATTGGTTTGACATTTCAAAGGGATTGTTTCTCCTAAAAGGATTATGACTACCAGAGAATGGGGAAGGTCTTTGCTGACTCCTACTATTTCCCTCAAGTTATTTAGAATAAGTTTGGGTTTCATTCTGGAATCTTCTTTGTTGCACTTGGTTATATTTATTAAGATTATCTCTAGGTTTTTGAAAGATGTTAAATAATTTGCCCATAGTTTTCATTGTTCTGAACTTTTGCATTAAAGGATATTGTGTGATGGGTTCCTAAATCTTCACCTATCTGAAATTTCCATAACTTGGCCAATCATACTGGTACCAGTATTGAGAGTTAATAAGATAGATCTTTCAATTTGTAGAAATTCCATAGTTAATGTTTTTAGGTTTTTTAACATTTAAATTTATTTGAAGGGCAGAGAGAGATATTTCATCCAATGATTCATTCCTCAATTGTCCAAGATGTCCCAAAGTCAGGAGCAGGGAACTCAGTCAAAGTCTCCCACATGAGTGGCAGGAATAAAAGTATGTGAACCATCACCCTACTGTCTCCCAGGGTGTATATTAGCAAGAAGCTAAAAAGGGAAGTGGAGCCAGGACTCAAATCAATGTGGTGTCTTAACCACGGTACCAAAGACCTACTTTAATTACAGAATTTTTATCTTCCTTCATTGCAGGTACTTCAGAACTCAACAATTCCACAGTGTTATGAACAAACATAAGGATAGTTTATGGGCTATATCTGAAACTCCTTTAAGTCTAACTCTGCCTGTCCAAAAAAAGAGAATTTGAGTTCTTAGTTTTTAAGGAACATTACGGATTGGATGTCTGATTCTCCAGCTATGAGTAACCTATCTCCAGAGGTTATTCTCGGTTCTCTCTATTCTCATTGGCTATCCTGACTTTTGACTTAGCTAGTGATCTGAATTTAAAGGAAGAATTTCTCTAAGCTCTTCCTTCACAAAAAAGATGAAGTGGCTCCTTCATCCATAACTTATTGAGCTAATGTGTACCTGAGTTTTCACTGAAGAATGTCTACCTTAGTTTTCTGCAAGTCACTCTAATGAAATTGCTGAACTTTCAAAGTAGAATTTATACTTGGAATATCTATGTTAGCTCTAGTTATTGTTGTAAAATTGGTCTGGACTACATTCCATATAAGCTAGTATCATCCTATGGGTTATCAAAGTTATTGGTGCCCTCTGGATGGGGTTGACATGGCTTTATGTTACCTTGGAGGGATCCATTTATTTTTTAAAACACATTTCTAGTGAGCTTTTTTCCTTTCACTTTAACATCATCTACAGAACTGTTTTTAACAGGAGGGTTAGAATTTGCTTCTTGTTGAATCTTTTAAATATAGGCATTATTTTTCCAGGATGAGTTACTGGTCTTACTTATAGTATATCCTAAAGTTTCTTTTTAATTTTTTAATTGCAAATCATTTTCATTTTACCTGAAAGGTAGAGAAATAGATGAGGAAAGAGATTTTCATCCACTAGTTCACTCCTTAAGTACAACTGCCAGAGTTGGGCCAGGCCAAAGCTGGGAGCCCAAAACTCAGTTTGGGTCCCCCAGGTGGGTGGCAGGTAGCCAAGTAATCGGGCCACCATCTTCTGCCTCCCAAGGTAGGCATTGGCAAGAAGCTGGAATCAGAAGTGGAGCATGGATTCAAAGTAGGCACTCTGGTATGGGATGTGGGTGTCCCAAGTGACTTCTTAACTGCTGTGTCAAATGCCACCCAAGTTTCTTTAGCAATAGCTTCTCCAAGTATCTGCTGAAGCAAAACCTCTGGGGTAGGGAGGGGCCTTTAAATATGGCTCCATAATTGAAGCATACTTAAGAGAAAGCTTCAAATCAGAGGTTCAGCAACAGGAAGCAAAAATGTGATTGCCACTTATAATTTAAGTAAACAAGAAAGAAGAGCTTTCATAGTCGCCCCAAGTGTTTATGTCTTGGCTTGTCTTTGATAACTTCTGCTAAAATTCCCAATCTTATTCTATCAGAAATTCTCCTAAATCCATCACTGTTAGGTTTGTTCCTTCTCTGATCAACTTCCTTCTTTTCCCAGTAATGATCCCCTCAGTAGGGCCCTGTTCCCCATCACTAGGGAGGACAACAGCTGGGACAAGATGACCTAGGGAAAAATGTAAGACCACCCAGAGAAATGGCTTCCACCTGCAATTGATTCAGTATCCAAAACAAAACTACTGTGGACAGGGAGATGATGGATCTCATTAACATAAGACTTTAGGAATCAAGCCCCTAACACACGAGCCCTTAGAGGTCATCCAAATGATTTTCCAGAAACATTTTTGTTCATTTCGTAACCTGTGACTTCGCTGAATTTGTTGATCCATTCTAACAGCTTTTTGATGGCGTGTTTAGGTTTCTCTACATACAAAATCACGTCATCTGCAAATATGGGTATTTTGGTTTCCTCTTCCAATTTTGATGCCCTTTATCCCTTTCTCTAACTGCTCTTGCTAATGCTTCCAGTATTATATTGAATAAGAGGGCTGAAGGTGGACATCCTTGTTGTTTCAGATCAGACCAATGAGTATATCAGGTGTTGTCATATATAGCCTTGGTATGCTTCTCCTATAGCTAATCTGTTTTTTATCCTGAAAGGATGCTGCGTCTTATCAAATGCTCTCTGCATTTACTAAGATAATCATATGGTTTCTATTAATCCTGTTTATGTTGTACCACCTTTACATCACACGGATAAAACTCATTTGTATGATCTTTGTGATGTAGTGTTGGATTCAGTTTAATATTTTTGTTCAGAGTTTTTGCATCTATGTTCAGCAAGGATACTGGCTATCCAAATCCTAAGATTCCAGGGAAGGGGAATCATGATTAAAGTCATTAGGGCTTGAAACTTGGAGGGGAGAGGGAGGGAGCAAGCATGCAATCATGATGAATGAAATTATCTTGTTATGCAGGTACTCTCAGGTAGTTTTAACATTTCACAGATGCTATTGCACATGTAAATTTCTTTTAACAATGGGACAGCTTTTCAGAGCTACTCCAGTGTCTACAGCTTCTCAGAATAACTGAGAAAATACTCCAAAAAAGTAATCTGGGGGTGGCATATCCTGCTATCAGTCATAATTTGGGGTGGTTCATGAGCCCCAACATCTTCAATCCTCATTCCTTTTTAAAGCCTTGTTTGAAAGGCAGGGCAAGAATGAGAGAATCTTCCATTTGCTGGTTCACTCCTCAAATGGCCACAATAGCAAGACCTGGACCAGGCTGAAGCTAGGAGCAAGTAGATAGTCACTTAAAGTATTTCCAGAGGAAGCTGGAGGAGTTCTAGGAATTTATTGCAGACACAGCACTAGATTTTGAAAAAAGGACTTTCAAGTCAGCTTAAAAAGCTCCCAAGGGGAGGAAGAGGAGCCAAGAGAATAGAGCAATTCTGATCATTTTCAAATATCTCATTATCAGGTTCCAGCTGGAACAAACAGTAAATATTCCTGTAATACAATTTTTTTTTTTAAAGCAAAAGTTACTTACCAAGTGATTCAGAACCAACACCAATAGGCTTTTATGGTCTAATCGAGGATGCACAAGATATCTCCAAAGAAATACAAAGATGCAATGCCCTCAAGTGCACCATCCCCAAAGACAGTCAAAATACACTCAAACAACCCTGGAACACAGAGAATGCTGGCATCCTAATCATATTTGACTGACCATCTGATACAAGCTGACACTTGCACCCTCAGCTGACAGAGACCAGAGAGAACATTCTCATTGGTCCCAAAGCTCAAGTCTTTGAACTTAGAACAAGATGAAAGGAGAATCTTATCTGTTTTTCTTTTGTCAGTGGCCCAAAGTAAAGTTTGACTATACAGATGCTAGTTTGGTTAGAACTGTAAAGTCACTAGTCTGTGAAATTCAAGTGATATACTTTTAGGACCTATAAATGTGTTTTGTCCTATGCATCTCCTTTTAACCCATTAAGTCTCAAGTTGTCAATTCTGTAAACAGTTCAATGAAACTGACACAGATACATTAAAATACATTGGAAATCATAATCTAGAGCTTACATATCCATTATTATTAAAAATGAACACTGTCCTATAAATAGGAACTGGGACAATATAGTAGTTTCTACATCTATAAACCACAATATACAAAGAAGTGACATTCATGACCTGTTCAACAATTATTTTTGGTGGAAAGGAACAAAACACTTCAGTTATTTTACAATTTGGACAATATGTTGTTGGTTTCACATGACTTTTTTCTCAAGATTTATTTATTTATTTGAAAGGCAGGGTGAGAGAGAGAGAGAGATCCGAGATCGAGGTTGAGATCTTCTATCTGCTGGTTCACTTGCCAAATGGCTGCAATGGCCGGAGCTGTGCTGATCGAAGCCAGGAGCCAGGACCTTCTTCCAAGTCTCCTACATAGGTGCACGGGCCCAAGTGTTTGGGCCATCTTCCATTGCTTTCCCAGGTGCATCAGCAAGAAGCTAGATGAGAAGTGGAGCAGCCAGAATGCAAATTGGTACTGATATGGAATGTGCGTGCCATAGGCAAGTGGTTTTTACCCACTATGCCACAGCACTGGCCTCAACATGATTTGCTTTGATATCGTTCTTGCAACTTGAGAATAATATGGTTTCTCATGTAACATCTGTTATCTTGGATAACAGCAGTTCTGAGAATATTGAGCTTTCTTTCTCATTGCATCATTTTAGGTATGCTGAGCAGACAGTTCTTGAAATCCAACAAGTTTATGAGATCTTTGTTCAAAAATCTGTCAATAATCCACATACTTATAATACACGCATCAATTATCTGAGTGAGCAAAAGCCAATTCCATTTTCTACTTCTAATAGTGTGGAATATTTGACTGTTTTTTCATCAATGTTGTCTGTTTCAGAGTACACTTGTTTAGTGTTTTCCCTCACGGTGCCTGTGCCTTGGAATCCAGTATTTTGAAGAAGTACCACAAGTCATTACCAGTGAGCACACTATTGTAAAAAAAAAGTTTGATCATGGATTTTCTACCACTACAGGTATCTGAAGAAGGATGGTTCTCCCAAGCATACAGGTCACAACTTCTCAACCAATACCCGCAAGTTATTATATAACAGCAGAGTCCGTCAGACTGCGGTGTACTACGTTACACATGACTCTGCAGTACACACTGCCACACTGCTTGCAGGACGGCTACTTTCAAACACGGATAACGTGAGACACTTTATCTCCTTTATGTGTATTTCCTTGAAATAGAATGACAAACTAGTTCTAGAAAATACTTTCACGAATGCATCTCATACTAGGTATCAGTTACATACACATTCTTTTGTTCAGTTGAAATTTAGTAAAATTAACTTGTAGTAAAGTCCATGCCATTACCATAATGAATTAAAAAATATTTCCAAATGTTCTAATCAACATCGGTTACTTTTCTCAAAAGAACAGAACTCCAAAAAAACTTATTTCAAAACTATCCTAAGTGGTATATTTATTGCTCAATTTAAGTTTTTATAGGTATCCATATTTAGGATGACAAGACAAATAGGTTGACAAATGACACAAAAGACACAGGAAAAAAAAGACCACCTCTAAAAGACTAAAAATCAATAATCAATATGTACCCAAACCAAATCCACAAGTCAGAAGTTCAATTTTCTACAATTGTTTTTCTTCTGCCAGTCTCAATGGAAAGGAAAAGAACAAAGCAAAGTTCTGACCTTCTCATTCCCAGGGATTATACTACACTACACAGGGAAATCTGGGAAAGCTGACTTTGGTAAGAATTCTTTCTCTTCTGGCTTCTGCCAGTTCTCCCAGAATCCCACTTCTCTGGATCAGGAGTGCCTGGAATGTCCCAGAAATTCCTGCCTGAACTGCAAAAAACTATTGGGGAGTAAATAATTTCCTCTCAACCCTAACAAGTTCATAGTTGTAACAGACCCCTGTTATGAAAAAGATTAACAAAAGCAGAAGTAGCCAGTTTGTCAGCATGTGTACTGTGCACCATATAAGAAACTTCAATGAAAGGTAACTCAAAGCAGTGGCTTGGGACTATGGCTTACAGCATATCTTCAATGCAAAACAATACGTTGTTGGGGAAATGACAACATAAAAGAAGGCAGTCTTAGGCTTCTGGAAGGAAGAAAGGTGAAGAAGAGACATATATAAGTAAACTAACTGCTGTGGCCTGGGAAAGCAGTAGAAAATGGCCCAAGTCTTTGGGTCCCTGCACCCACATGGGAGACCCAGAAGACGCTCCTGGCTCCTGATCGATGCAGTTCTAGCTATTGCGGCCAATTGGGGAGTGAACCAGTGGATGGAAGACCTCTCTTTCCCTCTCACTCTGTGTAACTCTGACTTAAAATAAATAAAACTTTTTCTTTAAAAAAAAAAAAAAAAGGAAGTGAACTAAGGGGAGTAACGTTTGTCTGCAGTGTCCATTGGTGGCCATATCTGAGCTGGTGAGAATTATCTCCATTGAAAGAGAGGTGTGGGGAGAGGGAGACACCTTTATAAATTTATGCCCTGCTTTTAGGCAAACCAGGGGAAGGCAGAAAGCTTTTCTGACTGAGCTTCCTCTTGTCATCGTTTCAAAGATATTTATGCCAAGGTGGCATATTCTAGAGTGATATACTTTGCTTTCCTCTATACCACACAAAAATATTACAAAAATCTCAAAATATGTACAGACAATAGATGAGAATTATTTTTTAAAAGATATACATGACAGAAAAAACAAGCATGTTTTAATATACTATTTACATATTAAGTATAAACCATCGCAGTAAAAGCTTTCCGAACATTGGCAAGAAAAGCCGAAAAATTGTTGGTCTTCCTCACATTCTCCTGAAATTCCGCAAGGCACTCGAGATGAGGAGCACTATCTGACACTAGAAGAGAAACAAATGCAAACGATTTGAATGAGGTTCTTTTCTGTGTGGGACAGAAGTGTTTCCAATCTAGATGAGCCCCTCAGATTTCAGTATCGATTCAGAATTTTATTGAAATGCTTTGAGAATAAAATTAGACCCTTCATTTTTATATCCTAACTATCTTTTGGACCTCTCCTGTAAAACTTAAAATAGTCCTATCTTAAATATTACACCTTGCTTTACATTTAAACAAATGGCACTCAGGGGATGAAAGTGAATGACGCAGAATGCCATTCCCCATCACCTTCAATCTACACATTTAAAGTATTTAAGCTGCTTCAGTATCTGCTAAGTCATGTTTTTCAGCAAAACTTCAGCCTCACTGACTTCTAGTTGCTGCCCAATGGATTAAAAAAAGAACATCTTTCAATGCCAATTCTTAATAACTTCCAATTATGGAAAGACATATCTGAAGTTTTTACACATGAAATGGAGCTCATTAAAAACATAGTGATGATAAGGGTCCAGCACGTGGCACAGAAGGTCAAACCACCACCTGTGACACAGGTATGGCATATGGACACCAATGGAGGAGACCCAGATGAAGCTCCTGGCTTTGACCTAGCTCAGCCCTGACCATTGCAGCCATTCGGAGAGACAGCAGATGAAAGATCTTTGTGCCTCCCTCTCTTTAACTCTGCTTTTCAAATAAAGAAATCTTAAACAAGCAACAACAAAAGTGGTGGTGGGGCAGGCATTTGACCTGATGGTTAAGAAGCTGACTGGCGCACCTGCAACCCATCTGGGCATGCCTGTGTTGGAGTCACCGCTCTGCTCCTGATTCTAGCTTCTTGCTAACGTACACTCTGAGAGGCAGCAAGTATAGTGGTATTCCAAGTAGTTGGCATCCACGTAGTTAGGTCCCTGCCACCCATGTGGGAGATCTGGATTGAATTCCCACCTCCCTGCTTCAGTTTGGCTCAGCCTCAGCTGTTGCTGGCATTTGGGGAATGTACCAGATGTGAGCTCCCCTTGGCTTTCTCTCCCTGTGCCTATCAAATTTAAATAAAGGAAAAAAGACATCTCTTTTTTAAAAAAACATGATTGCTATTCCAACAGTGCTATTCATAGAATTTATTAATCAAATGAGAAAATTAGAGAAAACTAGAAATTAGAAAGGTAAGTAGGAGGCTTCCTAGATTGATATTTAGAAAATCTAGCACTCACAGAAAAAACTAAGCACTTGTGTATATGAATTTATTCCCAAAATGTAAATTCTGTAAGAACAGGATCCGAGTCAACAGGACACAAGCCAGCAATTGATTGGAGAATCTGTCAAGCTATAAATGCTTTCATATGAAAGCACAGGTGTTAATGACCCAAAAACCATTTTAGCGAATTCCCATAAAGATTACACGTACAAAGATATTAGAAGAATAAAACTAAACTATACCATCAATGTGTGGCATTTTCAAGATGTGAAAGTTTTTAATTATTCTGAGAAAACTAAATTATAATATTCTGATGATGTTGCATTTGATTTTTAAATCATCTACACAGGAAAGTTACAATCTTCACATTTAGGGAACTAGAGCCTTTACAAAAGCTTTAGTTTTCACTTTAACAATTATTTATTTATTTATTTATTTATTTATTTATTCATTCACTCATTCTGAGGGGGAAAGTGACAGAGAGCTTTCATTGTCTGGTTCATTTCCCAACTGCCTACACTGGCTGGTTCTGGGCAAGGCCAAAGTCAGAAGCCATGAACTCAATCCAGGTCTCCTACACAGCTGGCAGGAATTTACCCCAACTACTAGCACTGCCTCCCAGGCTCTGTATTAGCATGAAGTTGGGGTCAGAAGCCTGGGTTGGGTATCAAACCCAGCACTGATATGAGATGAAGTGTCTTTTTTGTTTTAAATGAAAACACCTGTTCATTTATTAAGCACCCACAGAGTGCCAGGCACTGTACAAAACACTGAAACATTTTCATGCTTTAAGAATGAAATTGGGGGCCAGCACTGTGGCGCAATGGGTTAACACCCTGGCCTGCAGCACAGGCACCCTATACAGGCGCTGGTTTGAGTTCCGGCTGCTCCACTTCCGATTCAGCTCTCTGTTGTGGCCTGGGAAAGCTCTGGAGGACGGCCCAAGTCCTTGGGCCCCTGTATCTGCGTGGGAGACCTGGAAGAAGCTCCTGGCTCTTGGCTTAAGATCAGCTCAGCTCTGGCCATTGCAGTCAGCTGGGGAATGGACCAGTGGATGGAAGAACTCACTCTCTAGCTCTACCTCTCTCTGTAACTCTGCCTTTCAAATAAATAGAATAAATCTTGAAACAAACAAACAAAAAGAATGAAATTGACTGTTCTTTTACATGCAGTTGACATCTTAGTTCCAATGTCACAAAAATTACCATACCTTCAAGCCTTGCTCAAGAAACAAGTTCCGATTCCATAAAGGTAGAGCACACGGGGGCCAGCACTGTGGCTTAGTGAGTTAAGCTGCCGCCTGTGACACTGGCATCCCATATGGGCACCAGTTTGAATCCACTTCCAATCCAACATTAGCTCCCCGCTAATAGTCTACTAAAGCAGTGGAAGATGGTCCAAGTGTTTGGGTCCTTGCACTCACGTGAGAGATATGGAAGACCCTCCTGGCTCCTGGCTTCAGCCTGGCCCAGCACAGGCATTGCAGCCATTTGGGAATTGAACCAGAGAAAGATCTTTGTCTTTCCTTTTCTCTAACTCTGACTTTAAAATAAGTAAATAAATCTAGGCCGGCACCGCGGCTCACTAGGCTAATCCTCCACCTGAGGCACCGGCACCCCGGGTTCTAGTCCCGGTTGCTCCTCTTCCAGTCCGGCTCTCTGCTGTGGCCCGGAAGTACAGTGGAGGATGGCCCAAGTCCTTGGGTCCTGCACCTGCATGGGAGACCAGGAGGAAGCACCTGGCTCCTGGCTTTGGATCGGCGCAGCACGCAGACCATGGTGACCATTTAGGGGGTGAACCAACAGAAGGAAGAACTTTCTCTGTCTCCCTCTCTAACTCTGCCTGTCAAAAAAAAGAAAACAAAAAGAAGAAAAGAAAAAGAAGCCGGTGCTGTGGCTCACTAGGCTAATCCTCTGCCTTGCGGCGCCGGTACACCAGGTTCTAGTCCCGGTCAGGGCGCTGGATTCTGTCCTGGTTGCTCCTCTTCCAGGCCAGCTCTCTGCTGTGGCCAGGGAGTGCAGTGGAGGATGGCCCAAGTGCTTGGGCCCTGCACCCGCATGGGAGTCCAGGAGAAACACCTGGCTCCTGCCTTCGGATCAGCGCGGTGCGCTGTCTGCAGCATGGCGGCCATTGGAGGGTGAACCAATGGCAAAGGAAGACCTTTCTCTCTGTCTCTCTCTCTCAAACTGTCCACTCTGCCTGTCCAAAAAAAAAGAAATCTTAAAAACAAAAAATGGGGCTGGCACTGTGGTGTGGTAGGTTAAGCCTCCACTGTGGCATCAGGATCCCATATAGGCACAGGGATGTGTCCCAGCTTGGGCCCTTGCACCTGCATGGGAGACTTGAAAGAAGCTCCTAGCTCCTGACTGGCCCAGCTCTGGCTGTTGTGGCCATTTGGGGAGAGAACCAGCAGATGAAGACCTCTCTCTAGCTCTCCCTCTATCTGTAACTCTCTTAAATAAATAAATAAATCTTAAAAATCATGCAGATTAATGCAGATGTCAACTGGTGAAGTCTGTTCCACCACTATATGTAACATCCTCTCCCTCAGAAACCACCCCCTCTTCCTCCTCAGATGTCCCACCCCTGCCTCCTCTCCACCTCTAAAGCCACCACCTCTGCCACCTCCACCTCCTTCCTCCTCCTCAAGCTCCTCCACCACCGCCCTCTGCAGATCCTTTCTCATCTGGAGGTCAAGGTAAAAACCTCTGCAGTGGCCGTAGCTTACACGGGTCTATATAAAGGAACATGCCAGAGCCGGAGCTGTGGCACAGTGGGTAAGGCCACCACCTGCAGTGCCAGAATCCCATATGGGTGCTGGTTCTAGTCCTGGCTGCTCCTCTTCTGATCCAGCTCTCTGTTATGGCCTGGGAAGGCAGTAGAAGATGGCCCAAGTGCTTGAGCCCCTGTACCAGGGCGGGAGACTGGGAAGAAACTCCTGGTTCCTGGCTTTGGATCAGCCCAGCTCCAGCTATTGCAGCCATTTGGTGAGTGAAATAGCAGAGGGAAGATTCTCTCTAACTCTGCCTTTCAAATAAACAAATAAATCTTTAAAAAAAAAAAAAAAAGGAAAATGCTTTCATGTTTTCTGACAATTTAACTGAAAAAAAACTCTCGGTTGTCCAAATATTTCATCCACTTTACCAATTTGTTCTTTGTTTTCTCAATAAACAGCAACATTGAAACAAGGCACCATATTTTCATCTGTGCTACATTTACAAACTGTCATCTTTACAAGGCTGCAGGAACTCTGTATGACCACACGTTTTGGAGGTCCTTGTCTCGGCCCTTGTTAAAGCCGCTGTAGCCACCCGGTCCCTCATCTAAATCCTCCTCTACCACCTCCTCCACCTCAGAAATGGTTGTTGCTGCTCCACCATGGTTGAAACCATCCCTCCTCACCACCTCGACTGAAGTCTTCACAAATCTGCCTTGAGAAGACATGATCTCTCCTACCAGCACCACGTGTACCTGTCTCCAGGACACAGTGCCTTAACCACAAAGCTAAATGAAAAAGCCACATTTACTTATGAAATATAGTGACTGGGGCAAGCATTTACGACATCGCTGTCTGGGTCTGGGTTTCAGTCCTGACTCCCCTTCCACTTCCAGGTTGCTACTAATGCACACCCTGGGAGATAGCTGGTGACAGCTCAAGCAGTTGTGTCCCTGACTGAGTTCCTGGCTCCTGGTTTCAGATTGGCTCAGGCACAATCTGAAATCAGGAATTTGAGGGAGTGAACCAATGGATGGAAGACCTATGTCTCTCTCTCTTTTGCTGCCTTTCAAATAAAAATGAACAATCAACATTTTAAAAAAAGAAATGCAGTGACTTTCAGTTGTTTAAACTTTCCAGCCATTTGTAGCACTGGGCCAACCCAAAGAGATGTTATGTATTTTTTAATCCCCCCCCTTTTTTTCAATGAGAGACAGAGAGAAAGGTCTTCCTTCCATTGGTTACACCCCAAATGACCGCCATGGCTGGCGTGCTGCGCCAATCCAAAGCCACGAGCCAGGCACTTCCTCCTGGTTTCCCATGTGGGTGCGGGCCCAAGCACCTGGGCCATCCTCCACTGTCCTCCCGGGCCACAGAGCTGGCCTGGAAGAGGAGCAACCAGGACAGAATCCAGCGCCGCAGGCGGAGGATTAGCCCAATGAGCTGCGGTGCTGGCTGAGATGTTATGTATTAAGAAAACTAGATAATATCTACAAATCAACACTATACTCAAACCCTAGAAGACATTAGCACAAGAAGCAAGTCAGGAAAAGGAAGCAATAACTTGTGGGAATATTACTTTCCTTAAAATTACTTTATGCTGTGATGCAATAACATCTGGGGATGTCTGTATTAAACATCAGGTAGGAGATATGATACGCACCTTCATAGTCCCTTGCTTCATTTAGACGCAAAGAGAACAAAAATGGGCTCTCAGGATGCTTAGGGTCAATATTAGTGAAAATAAACTGCAATTTGTCACCTGAAAAAAATATTAAATTATTTAGTCTGGGAATATTTTAATGTCAAAACTTCCAAAGATAAGTTTTACCACTGTGATCAACACCTCCATTGTTAAGTATGTATATCCACTTAACCAGTATCTCCAAATGCAAGTTACAGACTAGTTTAAAAATAAATTCTATTTTTAAACTCATTCACTGTTTATTTGAAACACAGGCAGAAACAGAGAGTAGCCATCTGAGGCCGGCGCTGTGGCACAGCAGGTAAAGCCACCGCCTGCAGTGCTAGCATCCCATAGGGGTGCCAGTTCGAGTCCTGGCTGCTCCACTTCAATCTAGCTCTCTGCTATGGCCTGGGAAAACAGTAAAAGATGGCCCAAGTCCTTGGGCCCCTTGCCCATGTGGGAGACCCAGAAGAAGCTCCTGGCTCTTGGCTTTGGATAGGCCCAGCTCCTCTCTCCCTTTCTCTTTCTCTTCCTACCTCTCCACTCTCCCCCGATCCCGCCTCTCTATAACTCTGCCTTTCAAACAAATGAATAAATCTTTAAAAAAAAAAAGTAGCCATCTGCTGGCTTAATCCCCAAATGCGCACAATAAGTGAGGCTCCACCATGATGAAACTGAAGGCCAGGAACTCAACTGAGATCTCCTACACGGGTGGCAGGGAGCCAAATACTTGCACTATCACTTGCTGCCTCCCAGGGTGCACATCATTAGGAAGCCAGAATTCAGAGCAGAGCTAGGACTGAAACTTAGGTACTCTGATCAAAGAGATGCCAGCTTCCCAACTGGCACATTAACTTCTAGGCCAAATGCCCACCCCTTATGTATTTTAAATATAACACCAGGTACAGGAGACAAATGAGTAAATAAACTGAACTTCAAAGGTTAAATAAAAACAGCCCTTCAAAGGTTACCATCAGGAGAATGAAATGACAACCCACACAATGGGAGAAAATATACGTAAATCATACATCCAATATGGGTTAAATACATTAAATGTATTTTAAAACTCCTACAATTGAACAATAATTAAAAAACCTATGTAATGCAATGATGGGTGTAGAATTGAATGCATAATTCTTCAAATATTTACAACAATCCTCAACAAAATTAGTTATCAGGGAATGCAAACAACAACAACTGATATGGGGCTGGACTTCTGCCTGCAGCACAGGCATCCCCATATGAGAACTGCTTCCTCTCCTAGCTACTCCTCTTCCAGTCCAGCTCTCTGCTCATGGCCTGGGAAAGCAGTGGAAGATGGCCCATGTGCTCGGGCCCCTGCACCCGTGTGGGAGACCCAGAAGAAGCTCCTGGCTTCGGATCAGCTCAGCTCTGGCCTTTGTAGCCATTTGGGGAGTGAACTAGCAGATGAAGACCTTTCTCTCTGTCTCTCCCTCTCTTTGTATGTAACTCTGTCCATCAAATAAATAATTCTTAAAAAAAAAAAATTACTGCGATGCCATTTCACATTCAAGAGGATGACTATATAAAAACAGGAGGAAGTAATGGCGCTGATGAGTATGTGAGAAACTGATAGGAATGTAAAATGGTGCAGCAGCTACGAAAAATATTTTGGCAGTTCTTCAAAAAGATAAAATATACAAGTAGAAAACACAGTATGACCTACCAATCCCACTCCCAGGTATATGCTCTAAGAACTGAAAACAGACTCAAGCAACTAACTCTGCCAATGGTCACTGCAATGCTATTCACAGAAGCCAAAAGAACTCAGTGTCCACCAATAAATAAGCAAAATGCAGTGTGTGTGTGTGTGTGTGTGTGTGTGTGTATATACACACATACATATATACATATATACATATATACACACACATACACACACACACACACACACACATATATAGGTATACATTACTTAGATGTGGCACCTGACTGTGCATACAATGGAATATTGTACAATCAAAAACGAACAAAGTTGTGTTATATGCTACAACATGGATGAACTTTGAAAACATAATGGTAAGTGAAATAAGCTCGAAACAAAAGGACTAATACTGTATATATGATTCCCTTTATAGCAAATACTTCAAATGGACAAATTCAAAAAGACAGAGAGTACATAAGGTTACTAGAGGCTAGGGAAGGGAGGAATGGAGATTTATTATTTACTAGATACAGAGTTTTTGTTTGGAGTGATGAAAATTTTTGGAAATACTATGTGGTTGGCAATTATCACAATATTGTGCATTTAACTAATGTCATTGAATTATACATATAAATTGTTAAAATGAGGGAAATGCAAATCAAAACCACAATGACATTATCACTTCACTCCAGCACAACTTGCTATTATCAAAAAGACAAAAGACAAATGTTGCAAAGAATGGGGAGAAAAGAGAACCTGCTACTCTATAGGTAGGAAGGTAAATCAGCACATTGTGTAAAACAGCATGAAGGTTCCTCAAAAAAATAAAAATAGAGTACCTTATCATTCAGCAGTCCCACTCCTGGGTATATATCCAAGGAAAACAAAATACATCTGTCAAAATCATATGCACTCTTATGTTCACTGCACCCCCATTCATAATAGCCAAGAACTGCAAATGACCTAAATGTCCATCCACTGATGAATGAATAAAAGAAATGTGGTACATGTATACAACAGAATATTACTCAGCCATGAAAAGAATGAAATCTTGTTATTTGCAACAACATGGAAAGAACTGGAGGTCATTATGAAATAAGCCAGCAAGCACAGAAAGACAAATATCCTATGATCTTCCTGGTAGTAGAATCTAAAAAATGATAATCTCATGGAAGTAAAGAATATAATGGTGGTTGCTAAAGGCTGGGGAGGGAGAGATGCAGACAGATTGATTGATGAGTACTAGTTTACAGCTACACGTTCTGGCATTCAATTGCACAATATGGTGATTATAGCTACTACTTATATTCTGTACATTTCTGTGCTTTTTTAAAAAAAAACCTAGAAGGTACAGTTTTGAATGTTTTCGCTATAAAGAAATGTTAAATATGTAAAAGGATAAATTTATATTCCCTGATTTGGATATTATATAATGTATACATGTAATGAAACATCACATGGTACCCCATACATATACAACATTTTTCTCTTAAAATTTTTTGTAAAAGTCAAAATGGTGAATTCTACGCTATATATTTGTTAGAACACACACACACACACACACACACACACATACAATCACTGAACAGATTTAAGTTGACATTCTATGGTTACTGAAAGCATGTTTTCCAAAAGACCTTCAAATGCTCCTAAAGGAGTAAATGCCTAGTAGAAATTTAAAATGACAGCAATGAAGTATAAATCCATATGCATTTTAGTTTCGTTCTAAAGCATATAAAATCTCATTAAAAATTTTCTTAGTTACAAAAAGAAATCCTCAAAACTTTGAAAAAATTTGTCGTGACATTCAACTTCAAAATGAGAGAATTACGTCAGTACACCAAATCTTTAAACTGTTAATAGTAATGGCAGGGATTCAAGCCAAGGAAAAATATTTTCTAAGATATTCAATTAAGTAAAATAAAGGGTTTGAGTTTTCTCTTCCTTAAGGAAAATAAAACCAAAGTGCCTTCCTCATTCTCTCACTCAACTATCAACACAGAATACTTCCATAACCAGATGTGTTGGGGTTTTCCTCTATACCCTATGCAATCAATTAATTCTGGGATCCGCTAATTCTAATACCATCTACTATCTACCCGGATTTCAGTGTCAGATCCTGCAGGTTGAGGCCTCACACCCACAAAACTGTCCCCCACCTGAGGCTGCTATACCTTAGAAAAAGCCTGCTCACCTGACTGACTCACAGCTGCTGTGTCTTGGGTCCCTACATGACCCCAGGCTTGAGGACTCACTATTGGGACTCATAGGACTCACACAGCATACAGCTATACTTAGGACAGGAGACAGCAATACCAGCAAAGAGAAAAGATGCACAAAGTCCAAGCTTCCTGAGTCTAAAAAGCTTCCTCGTGTTGTCACAATCCAGTCCTGGAGCAATTAAACACATCCTGTTGGACTCCACTACATTAGGACTCTCAAAAGCTTGTATCTGGTTTTCTTTAGACTTTGTCCTGTGTATTTTTTTTTTTTTGTCCTTTTGCCACAATAAATCCTAGCTGTGTGTACAATTATAGCAGAGTCCCTTATCTGTGGTTTCAGTTACCTCCAAACAACCATGGTCAATAAAGGATTAGATGGGGGCTGGAGGCCTGGCACAGAGACTTGTGATGTTGGCATCACATAACTGAGTGCTAGTTAAGAGACCCTGCCACCCATGTGGGAGACCAAGATGGAATTCCTGCCTCCTGGCTTCAGCCTGGTTCAGACCTAGCTGTTCTAAAGCATTTGGAGAGTGAACAGCAGATGCAGATCTCTCTCTCTCTCTCTCTCTCTGTTACTCTTTCAAATAAACAAAAAAGCTTTAAAAAAAATTTAAATAAAGAACTTCAGAAATAAACAACTCAGACAAGTTTTAAATTGTGTACCATTCATAGGAACCCAATGAAATCTCTTGCTGTTATTATGCGGGCCTGAATATTTTAATCTCTATTGAAGGTCCCTAGTCCCACAGAGATAAGAATTCCAAGTGGATACATACATATACCCATACACACACACACACACAAGTGAAAACAGGATTTATTTACCAATCAGAGAATAAACATACATTTGTGTGAGTGTGAGCTGCTCCACATGGAGGAAAGTCAGGAGTGAGCGAGGGTGGCCCATAAAACAAAGAGGTGTGCCCCCAAGCATTTGCCTGTTCTCAGCCTCTTTTTATGATGGGGTATGAGCACATGCCCTGGATTGTGATGATAGGTGCATCCTGGGAAAGTAGGCGTATCAAACTAGCAGTTGAAGAGAGAAGGTTACATTGCAGGGTTGTGAGAAAGTAGCTGCTTAGTAGCACCCTATCGGTTCTAATCCCTCTGGCCCAGGAATGTGAATCATCCCCTTTGTCCAATGTATCCATGTTGTATATGTCACCTGCTGTTAGCCACTTAGCAGCCATCTCAGTCATCAGACCAACTGTCACAGCAGGGCAGTGCTTGTTTTCAAGTGACTCTTACTTCACTAGCACAGGAGTAGTGATGAATTTGAAGATGATAAAGAAAAGTCATCAAATGCTTCCTTTAAGTGAAAAGGTAAAAGTTTATCATAAGTGCCTACACATAGGAAAGACGCCAGTATATACAGGATTTGGTACTCTCCTTGGCTTCAGGCATCCAATAAGGGTTTAGAAGTTAATCCCCCAAAGATTAAGAGGGACATCTGTTTATGCTGAAACCTGAAAGTGTTCCCATTGAATCATCAAACCTCAAATGTTGCATAAAATTGGCACATTTACACGTAACAGCCATACAAATATGGATTTTTACCAATAGTTCCTTTTTAGAAAACAATTCTATGGAAATTGCACTATTAAACACGGAAGTCTAAGTTCATTGTGGTATTTTAAAAACTGGCAGAATCCAAATGTTAAAAGCAATACTAATGTACTAAACATTAGGTAAAAAAATTGAATTATGCTATATTAATAGAACGACTGAAATCATGGTAAAAAAAAAATTTCCATTATGAAGGCTACAGCAACTGGAGAGATGCTGGCACAATGCCAGTAAGAAAAAAAAAAATCTTTATGTTGATAAACATGCCAAAAATACATTTATATATATATAGTGGTTGATAAATAAAGCATCAGTTATCCTTAGGTGATTTAAAAAAAAACTTGAAACGTCCTATTTTCTGAAAAAGTTAATAATGTGGTCAATATTTTGGTTGGAAATTTTTAAAGAATATTTTTTATTTATCTGAGATGCAGAGCTGGATAAGAAGGAGGGAGGGAGGGAGGGAGGGAGTGTGAGAGAGAGAGAGAGAGAGAGATCTGCTATTCACTGGTTTACTCCCCAAATGGTTGCAACGGCCAGAGCTAGGCCAGGCTGAGGCCAAGAGCCTGGAACTCCATCCCTGTCTCCCATGTAGGTGCAGGGGCCCAACAGCTTGGGCCATCTTCCACTGCTTTCCTAGGCACATTAGCAAGGAGCTGGATCAGAAGTGGAACAGCCAGGACTTGATCCAGCACTCATATAGGATACTGGAGTTGCAGAAGGCAACTAAATCCACTGTACCATAATGCCAGTCCCTTAGCTAGAAATGTTTTAAGAAAGTCACTGTGTACTTACTTCTCATATGGGATCTGTCCTTAATGTGTTGTCCAATGTGAATTAATGCTATAACTAGTACTCAAACAGTATTTTACACTTTGTGTTTCTATGTGGGTGGAAACTGATGAAATCTTTACTTAATATATACTAAATTGATCTTCTGTATATAAAGATAATTGAAAATGAGTCTTGATGTGAATGGTATGGGAGAGGGAGCGGGAGATGGGAGGGGTGCGAGTGGGAAGGAAATTATGGGGGGGGAGCCATTGTAATCCATAAACTGTACTTTGGAAATGTATATTTACTAAATAAAAAAAAAGAATTTTCCTTGGGGCAGGTACTGTGGCAAAGCGGGTAAAGCTGTCGTCTGCAGTGCCAGCATCCCATATGGACATCGCTCCGTCTTGGCTGCTCCACTTCCAATCCAGCTCTCTGCTACGGCCTGGTAAACCCGTAGAAGATGGCCCAAGCCCTTGAGCGCTTGCACCCACATGGGAGACTCAGAAGAAGCTCCTGGCTCCTGGCTTCGGATTGGTGCAGCTCTGGCCGTTGCGGCCATTTGAGCAGTGAACCAGCGGATGGAAGACCTCGCTCTCTCTCTCTCTCTCTCTCTGTCTTTCCTTCTCTCTCCTGTGTAACGCTTTCAAATAAATAAATCTTTTAAAAAAGAATACTCCTTAACAGAAGACATACTTTTTAAGTCTCCATGATTCACTTATATTAATACACTTACCATATATTTTTCGAATTTCCAGTCCAAGGCGATCTTTATACAAGTCCGCAGATTTCTGCAGCCTTTTCAACCTCTCTTCATTAGCTTTGTTGGCAGTGGAGATAGCTACGGTTTAAACACACACACAGTTATTACATATTTTAAATAATACTGAACACTCACTGAATTTATAATAACTTGAAAAAAAAGCTATGAACATAATGCCAAGCACATGAATCTGTTTGTATCTACTGGGTTTGTCTCCACTGATTAGCAAAAAGAGCTTTCTATTCATTCAAAATGGAAGAAAAAAAATGAGAATATACGTCGAGAGGGGGAGAAAAGCAAGTTTTGCCTTGTTTTATGATGTTGTAGCATGAATACATAACCCATGGACTTGCATGACTATCCACATAGGAAAAGAAAGACTTCCTTTACATTGTTTTAATTTTTCTGGATAGCTAAGGACATGCTAATTGCTTCATGGGAAAAATACTTCATTCCTTGAAGCAAAATCATTTCTCATAACAAGTCAGCTTTATTTCATGCTAGTTTAGGATTTAAAAAAAATTAATTCACTTATTTAGCTACTTATTTTAAAGGCAGAGAGACAAAGACAGACACAGAGATCAATCTGCTGGTTTACTCGCCAAATGCCTGCAACAGCCAGGGCTGGGCCATGCCTAGGCCAGGGTCTCCTCTAAGGGTAGCAGCGACCCAACTACTTAAGCCTTACCTCACAGGGCACACATTAGGAGGAAGCTAGAACTCAGAGAAGCCTGGCCTTGAACCCAGGCACTGTCATGGAATGCAAGAGGGGTCTTTACCACACTGGCAAACACCCTGTCCTAGAATGCTATTTTTTTTTTTTAAGCTAGCACAATTGTTCCTAAGTAATACTTAGCATATGAGAAAAATAATCTCATAATTTAGGCTTGGATAAGAACTCTATAAGATAAAACGTTAAGAAAGCAAATCTTTGGGGCCAGCACTGTGGTGCAGCAGGTTAAAGCCCCAGCCTGCAGCACCAGCATCCTATATGGGCGCCAGTTCAAGTCCTGGCTTCTCCTCTTCCAATCCAGCTCTCTGTTATGTCCTGGGAAAGCAGTAGAAGATGGGCCCCTGCAATTCCTTGGGCCCCTGCACCCAAGTGGGAGACCTGGAAGAAGCTCTTGGCTCCTGATCAGCTCAGCTCTGGCCATTGTGGTCATTTGGTGAGCCAGTGGAAAGGAAGACCTCTCTCTCTCTGGCTCTACCACTCCCTGTAACTCTTTCAAATAAAATAAAATAATTCTTTAAAAAGAAAGAAAGAAAGCAAATCTAGCTCTTTTCGAGATGTAATGAATTGGTTGTTTAGTTTGTGGGCATAAAAAGGCTAAAGGAAGCATTTATTTGCATACAGAAGTTTTCTAAATAAAAAGGTCTTGCAGCATGGTATATAAAACTCCTGTGAGCACACTTCAAAAAGTTCATGGAAAATGGAATTAAAAGATGTAATGCACATATCTCACATTAAATCCTGGCAGAGAAAAGATGGCCAAGAAATATTTATTTCATAAATAGCATTAAGGTTTCTCCAAGGCAAATCTTGTTTAGTGACACTGCCTCCCACTCTGCTTGATTAAATTCTCAGGTCAATTTCAATATTACTCTGGTGACTGTAGAAATCAAGAGAGAAGTAAAACAAAATGAAACAACAATACAACAGCCCACTTAGTTAACTGTACTGCCACCTTGCAGACAGGAGTGGCTGGTTAAGCCTGAGGTATTTTCACTCATTTGAAGTGAGGAACAAGAACAAGATGCACATAATAACTGTGAAACATCATTCTGAAATTTAGGGATATGTTTACAACTGGAAACTTACTTTCCTTCTTCCTAGAATACTCTTCCTTAAGATCCTGGATGTTTGTTTTAAGGTCTTCCAATTTCTGCTTTTTGTCTTTTACTTCAGCAATCAGTTTTAACAAGTTATCTTTTTTCTCTTGAATCAACTCATTCTGTCTGTTGACCTCTGTAAGAAGTACAAGGTATTAGCTAAAATACATGTTTCACACTATCATTTATCTAAGACCAACATGTACTGACTTGTTTAAGATTAATAAAGAATGTTTTAACTGATAAGCATTTCCTAATGACTTAAAAACTGTAAAAGACATAAAAATTTTCTATTCTTTTTCTACTTGTGTTTGAAAACAAAAATGAGACAGAATGTCTTTTATGTGGGAATACTAAATTAAACCAAAAATCAGCTCACCTACTCCAAGTACGTAAATTAAATCCACCACCATAGGCAACAAGACTCTAGAAGATGGCTTTACATGGGCTTTGAAGAAAACACTAATTCTAATGCTATAAATATAAAGTATCTGGATCATACCAAAAAGATAGAAGGGGAAGAAGGCAAATAGGCAGCAGGCATATTTTATGCAGTAAACAAATTCTGAAAACTAAATTCAATAAAGATGATTCCTCTTCCTACAACCACATAATTAAAAACATAAGTACAAAAATATTTAATAAAATATTAACATATTAATAAGCTAAGAGCAAACACAGTGTATATTAAGGATTAGCAATAAAGGTATAATAGTAGGGAAAACCGTCAAATAACAAGCATTGAAGGGAGTTTTTATACATTCAACACCCACTCTTGATAGTGATTCTTAATCCAGAAGTACAAGGATATTTCTTTATTTTCTTTATATTTCTCTCTTATTTCCTAATTTACTTAAAGTAAACACTAAAGGCATTCCACAAAGACTAAACCAAGGGTATCTGATGTCACTGTTATTTAAAATTTTCCCTAAAAGTTTCTGGCTAACCCAAGACTTGTAGCCAGTGAAACCACTGGAAAGGAAAAGATAATTGCCTTTGTATTTAGACAACAGACATCTATCTAGAACACTCAAGAAAAATCTACTGAAAAGCTGTATTTATAACACCAAATATCACAAAATCAACAGTTTTTATAAATTATACCAATAATTAATATATAGGTAAGTATAGTTACATCTATGTTAATATTAATAACTACAAAAACACTGTTTGCTACCCTATGCTTTTTAAAAAACATTCTTTATTTGAAAAAGAGACTGAACCATCTGCTGCTTCACTCCTCAAATGCTCAAAAGCCAGGAGCCAGAGGCAATCCAGGTATTTCACGTGTGAAGCAAGAATCCAACGCCCTGAGCAATTGCCACCGGCTGCCGACGTCTGCCTTAGTGGGAAGCCAGGTTACAAACCTCTACAGTAGGTCACCTTACTGAACCAGCAATTGTAGCACAATGCCCAGACCTAAGTAGGTAATAGGAATTTTTCTGCTATAATTTTATGAGAGTACCACTGTGATACGTGATCTGTCATTGGCTTAAATACTATGTGGCCAGCAATTATAGAATAGAAATTATTTAGTAGGATTATACTGCAAAAGAAATCCAGATTTAAAGTCAAAAAGTCTCAGTTCCAATCCCACTCATCAGTTGTTACTCAGGAACCCCCATCATGTTAAACTTCTGGAAAACCATCACTTGTTTGTAAAACAGTGGTTCACAATTGCTGCCTCACTCAATACCTCACAGGGTTACAGTACCCAATAATAATGTAAAAACTAACATAGAAATAGCATGTATGTGTTTTTATTAGAACAGTTGAACTGTGCAGACTTATAGCAATATAAATGTTAAGGCCCTCAACATTGCATGGCTACTTTAAAAAAAAAAAAAAAAGATTGTATTTATTTACTTGAGAGGTAGAGTTAGAGAGAGAAAGGTCTTCTATCTGCTGGTCCACTCCCAAATGGCCACAATAGCCGGAGCCAGGAGCTTCTTCTGGGTCTCCCACATGGGTGCAGGAACCCAAGCACTTGGGCTACCTTCTACCGCTTTCCCAGGCCATTAGCAGAGAGCTGGATTGGAAGAGGAGCAGGTAGGATCCAAACTGGCACCCATATGGCATGCTAGCGCCACAGGCAGCTTAGCCTACCATACCACAGTGCTGGCCCCTACATGGCTACTATTTTATGCATACACAGTTGGCAGATTCTTCATTCCCCAGGAACTGTATTTCAAACATTCTCTAGCACTCAGCACAGAAGCCCTCCCTTGCAACTTCCTCCCAAAATGTAAAAGTATGGGACACCGGAAAGAATGCAGTATGCACCGGAAAGAATAGGATAGCATTTTGTTTGCTATCCTAGACCTGATGTTTACCTAATGTTTGACTTTAGGCAAGTTTCTTAACCTCAATGAATTTCAACTCCCTCATATGTAGAAAAAAGATAATCTCTCTTACACAAACTTCAGGACCTGCCCAGAATAAATGTCTCTCTCTTCTCTTCTTTCTTAAAAATTTATTTCTTTGAAAGGCAGAGTTACACAAAGGGAGTCAGAGAGACATATCTTCCATCCACTGGTTCACGCCCCAAATGGCCACAACAGCCAGGGCTGGGCCAGCATGAAGCCAGAAACCAGGAATCCTTTCTGGGTCTCCCACATGGTGCCAGGGGCCCAAGAACTTCGGCCATCTTCTGCTGCTTTTCCAGGCACATTAGTAGGGGACTGGATCAGAAGCAGAGCAGCCAGGCCTTGAACCAGCACCCATATGGAATGCTGGTATTGCAGGTGGTGGCTTAATCAAAATTGAGCTACCAACAGCTCATTTTCCTCTATGTAATAACTAGATAGAACAGATGCTCAAGGAAGGCCACAAACTGGGGCTATTTTGGTCTCTGCAGTCTCTCTGTAGAAGAGTCCCTGGCACAGAGTAGCAGCTCAACAAATATTAAGTGACTGAATGAATCTCTACCACCTATCATACTCCCAAAATACTACCAGCATCAGACTTCACCACAGTGGGCCTATCTGTGACTTCCCGGTGTTGACAACAGCCTTTCTTAGTTCTTCCCTCTTCAGTGTCTGTGAACTTTTTTTTTTTGTCAGTCATAGAATGCTTTATTTTAAACTTGCTGTTCAAACTTTCAAATACAACACATGTGGCACATGCTGCCCTAAGAATACCATGAATGTAAAAAATGGTAGCACATCACTTAAAATAGAAAAGGCAGTTCAAAGACAGAATTGTGGCAGATGCTGTGTGTTAACTGTCTGTGAACTTCTAACTCCTTTTGCATTCCACTTGCTCACTCTGATCCTTCAATTTACCTCCCTCTCAAATTACAGAGAGGCAATGTAATGTTCTGAATGTGAATCAATATGATTGCAGCAAATCACAATCTCTCTGAGCTCTTCACAAACATGAGGACTAATAAAAGCAACACCTACTTTGAAAACTGTCCTGAGGAATGGAGGAGCCGGTGTATGCAGAGTTGAACACAGAACTTAGCACACAGAACAACTCATGACTACCCGAGGCTTTCTTCTTTGACCCTCTACACTCGTCCACAACCTCGACCCCTCAGAGACACTGAAGATGACCAAATCTTTAACTTCAGAGAAGACCACTTCCCCAGCTGGCTTCCAGATAGATATACCCACAGCCTATCAGACTTCACAACCTGCAAGGCCCAAAACGTAACACCGCAACATATTCCCTTAACACATTTAAAAAACCAACCCACCTGCATCTTTCCCTCCCCTAGAAACACCTTTCTCCTCTTCTAATGCACCACTTAGTAAACACACCACCACTGATGATGCTGGGCCACACCCTTACTGTCAGCCCAGTGGACACGAGTCTACTTCCTCAGACTGTCACTGACCCAAGACATCCTTGTTGTCTGCCAAGACCACTGCCCTGGCTTTTCTGTACCCACCATCTCACTCCCCTGCTGATTATGCATGAGACTGCAAGAGTGCTCTGCTGAATTATAAACCCAATATCATTTTCTAGTTAAAATCCTGTAGCAACTCCTAATCTCCAACGAAACAAGCCTAAACTTCTTTGTACAACATACGATGTCCATGCCCTGGCCAACCAGCTCTCCTTCCGGCCACTTCTCTGCCCTCCCACCCACACTGTACTCTAGCCAACTAACTCTAACCAACTCTCCTGCTTCTGTCACACTGCTTTCCTCCTTCTCAGAATGTAGTGATGAATCTGACAAACTTCCCCTCCCCACTTCTATGTGATCTTCGCCAGGGCAGTGTGGTAGCCTCAATGTAGAGGCTCAATCGTGTTTTTACTCATTATTAGCTGCCTGAGCTGGGCAAGTTACCTAATCTCTCTGTGCTTACTTCTTCATCTATAAGGTCAGGTAAAGACAGTGTCTAGACTTCTTAGGATTCAACAAGTCAATATATGCGAAGAGCTTAATATAAGACCTGACACGTGGTATACTTTAGGCAGATGTTAGTTAGTTATTAAATATTCTGCAATGCTCACTGGAAGAGTCAAGCCCTCCATATTCTGCACTCACTTAGCCCCCATTCCATTATTATACCAACTATTAAAATATCTTTTAATTGTGGCTTCCCAGTCCATACATCACTAACTATTTTGTGAGATTACACTTTATACATGGCTGCTTTCTTAATGCTGGGCAATAGTACTCAAAAATTCATTGAATTTAGATAAATTATATTTTTGTTCAAGTATAAAGTTTTTTTTAGAAGAAGAAATTGATAGTGCTTTTTTTTTTACAGCATTTAGAGTATAAGTTCACATTACAGAGAATTTTTTAAGAGAGTACTTTAATACAAAAGTGAGTTTCAAACTTAACTTTCTAAGCCCTAAGAGTTCTACAGACAAAAGACCCAAATTCAACGTCACTCCTACATACACACAGCTAAGCAAGTTTTTCCTTTTTGCTTACAGTTACAGAAGGAATGAAAGAAGCAGTGGAAGGGCATGGAAATGTTCAGTTTAGAAAGTAAACACGGGGAAAAAGTCAGGCATAGGAACCTATCAAAGGTAAGGAAGTAACTGTCTTCATGAGCCACACAACTGGTAACGTGGGCAAAGCAAAGAAAAAGGGGATTTTACCAACAGCAGCAAAAGTATAGAGACTCAGATTACTAACCCTACCCCAAGGAGCTGAGAAACATCAACCTGCCAATCCCTACGCTAGGATTTCCATCGTAAAAGCAAACATGTTTATATGTATATATGTGTGTGTGTGTGTGTATGCTGGCCTAGATAAATCTCAAATGTAGAATGCTGAATGAAAAATCAGGATAAAACAGAAAAAAAATCATGCAATTTCTATTACAATCAAAAACAATACTAACCAAAGATATGAATAGGTTAGTTCTAGACAGCGGGAGAAGAGGAATGTAGAACAGGAGATGTTCTATTTCTTGAGCTGGCTAGTGGGCACATGAATGTACCGTTTTTATATATGAATGTGTCTGTGCATATAGCATGTGTATAAACACATGTACGGCACTGCCTCCCATGTATGAGCGGCTGCGTGATAAAGATGCGTAATCTAAAAAAACTCTGTGAGCTACCGTTATTCACGTACGATTTTTATATTCCAGATACATCTCAATCATTCGTTCTTCTTCCTTCACTTTCACAGACAGTTTTTCTGAAAAAGAAATTGAACTTTCAATTCAGCTGAAGGAATAGTAGAAAATAAACAAGAACCGCAAAAACAGCCCCTTTCCAAGACAGCAGGTACCTGTAAGTGACTTGACCGAGTCCTTGTAGGCGTCTCTCAGCCCCACCATCTGACTAGGAGCGTCGCTCACAGTGCTTCTGAATTTGCTCCCAAATTCATTTATGCTTTTATCGAACAGTGCCAGCTCGTCCTCCACCATTTTGCAAGGCAATGCTACAAAACACGCAGAACACACACTGTATTTTTAGAGTTACTGAAATCAAATCAACCACGTATTCCAATCTAGCGCATTTTGGCAATTTAGCTTTTGGGAGAAAACGGGTAGCAACTTACCTTTAACTCTAGATATTCAGGGTAGATCAAATCCCCGGGCTTAACTGAGCTTAAAGGGGCAGCAGGAATCCAAGGCGCCTTCACCTCCTACGGCCCTGTTAGTAGGTAAGTGTGCGAGACACTCTAGCATCCTGGGAAACGACACCGACTCCGTTTCTATCACAAGTGACACTGGTGACACCTAAAGTGACGTCCAACTCTACCCCCTCCGGAGTCCAGCATCGAGAGTCGGGAGGCCCCTCCCCGGCCGGCCTCTCCCTCCCACCCCCGACCCCGACGCGAGCAGGAAAGAGGACGGCCGAGTGGGCATTTAGACGGCTGAGTCCAGGAGTGTACCAGCCACCTTTCCAGGAGGGGCAGAGTCATCTCGTTCAGCGAAACCCGCAACCCTGCGGCGAGGCCGCTACGCACCCCGCCAGGCCCAAAGGCTGGAAGCGACAGGACGCGCATTTCACAAACGCCGCCCGACACGCGTCCCGGCCCCAAGCCCACGGTCTCCTACCGCAAGAGGAGGGCCCAGCTCGGCACCCACCCTCCCTCACCTGGGCGGGCAGGCCTGAGCCCCGCCGCCTTCCACGCACTAAAATCTGCGCCTCCTCCAGTCTTCAGCTCCCGCAGCCGCGCCAAATTTCCGATTTCAAACACAGAGTCCCTCCCGCCAACCGCTTCCGCTTCCATTCGCCTTCTGATTGGCTAGTAGCACAGACTCTCCATGAAGGGATTGGTTGAACGTAACTCCTGGAATTATCGCGGGAACAGATGGGGAGAAGTGCATTCTGGAACTCGTAGTCCTTTTCTGAGCCACAGTCCCGCTCTAAACTGCGCCTTGGGAAGTATGAGTAACTTCTGAAGGGCTCGCCCCAGGACGGTCCTTTTATCAGCTTCACATAAAGCTTTCTGCGCAAATGTAAATGTGGAACTTTAACCTTACTCTTTTGTGACGGCTATATATATTCTCTTCTTTATACTTATCCTGTAACGTTGACTCCAATTAATAGTGGACAGAAACATCCAGGTGGTTCTCAGAATAAGTTCTTACTGTTTGCAAAAGCGTCCTCCTCTTGTACTCCCACAGCCTGTTTTCAAGGTCTAGTAGAACAACATGTTAATATATTGAAGAACTTCAAACTGGTAGGCACTGGAACACCGTCAAAACCATCTGCCATGCCGCTGGAAGACAGGAAGGAGGCACAAGCCATTCGACTCCTATTCATTAAAAAGTGGAGAAGCTGCAGGGAAGCTGCATTGTCCAGGAACCCCAGATAGGTTAGACAGATATGCTATTTCAACCGTCCTGGCAAAGCTGAGAAAAAAGAAAAACAGGGCAAGGACCAGAGAACATATAAATAGTAGAAAATAATGATGCCTATGACTAGGAAGTCCGAGTTCTTATTTTCATCTTTGACTGTGGTATATTTGTTAAAATAAAGCCCCTGATTATAGGTCAAAAGGACTTTCTGTTTCTTTTCATTATCATTAATGATCCAAACAAAACCAATAGCATAAATGTGTAAAAGGCATGCTCAGGGGTACCAGATATCAGCCATTCTCTTCCCAAGAACTAAACTAAGACCTATAAACTCGGGGAAAGCTACTGCTATTAATGTTTAACACATCACAATGTACTTGAAATTCAACTTCCATCCTAAAGAATATAATCTAAGACATACTTAATTTGCTGTGAAATCTTCTTTCATTTCACAAATATTTGCCCAAGAACTCCCTTAAGTATGTGAACCTTTTTTTGTTTATATATTTATTTATTTTTATTTTAGAAGAAAAGAAAAAGAGAGAGACAGAGAGAGAGCAAGATCTTCCATCCACTGGTTCATGCCTGCAACAGCCAGGGTTCAGCCAGGCCAAAACCAGGAACCAAGAACTCTAGCTGGGCCTCCCATGTGGGTGGTAGGGACCCAAGTACCTGAGCCATGATCTATGCGTCTCAGGATTCACATTAGCGAAAAGCTGTATCAGAAGTGGGAACAAGGCCTGATCCTAGGCTCTCCAATGTGAGATAGGAATGTCTCAAGTTTTAGATTAATCAGCTGTGCCACAACAACTGCTGGTGCCAAGAATTTCTGGTTTTGGCCGGCACTGCAGCTACCTTGGCTAATCCTCCGCCTGCGGCACTGGCACCCTGGGTTCTAGTCCCAATTGGGGCGCAGGTTCTGTCCCGGTTGCTTCTCTTCCAGTCCAGCTCTCTGCTCTGGCCCGGGAGTGCAGTGGAGGATGGACCAAGTGCTTGGGCTCTGCACCCCATAGGAGTCCAGGAGAAGCACCTGGCTTCTGGCTTCGGATCCGTGCAGCACACTGGCCACAACAGCCAGTTGGGGGGTGAACCAACGGAAAAGGAAGACCTTTCTCTCTGTCTCTCTCTCACTAACTCTGGCTGTCAAAAAAAAAAAAAAAGAATTTATGGTTTTAAATATCCTGTAGTATATACCGCAAAGCAACATCCATTGGGGGGTCTCCTCAGGACATAAGCTCAATGAGTGATGGTGCTCCTGTCTAGGGTCTTCACTACCATGGATTAGTGAATGTGGTAATTAGTAAGATTCATGGAAAGGTAATGACCTGACCCCATGTGGGTGAATTACTCAATGAGTTTTTACACTGGCCTTTATTAGGCTGTTGAGTGAAGATTCTAGCTCTCTTCAGACCTTGTACTAAGGGGAGTGATTGCCCCACCAATGTGGAGTCTTGAAGGTGGCCCCTGGGGCCATTGTTTTTAGTTCTTTCTTAGGATTCCTCAATCAAGGTGTGAGGGGGAAATTTTCAAAATTTTCATCTCTGGAAGACTTGGCTGAATGATGTTTCTGTAATTCCCTCAAGCATAAGAACCAGCTCTTCTTTGTGCTTATCACACATAACAGGGCCGGCAGCATTCTCAGGTTTAGAAAGGAGAAAGCAGGCATTCCCCATCACCAGCCAAACACCACCTCCATCACCACCATCACCACATTTATGGTCCTTTCATTTCAACCCTACAAAGTTTTATTGAAGTGTCATGTCATGAGATGGGCACTGCCTTCTCTGGGATATAGAGGTAAACCTACCAGGATTGGTTTTCCTTATGGTAAGGAATAGAAAGATGGAATATCTTCCAAGTCTGGAGGTGTTTCTAGGTAGTTGTTATAAGAAGAATTAATCAGAGTAAGTGAAAGTTCCATTGCTTATTATTTTTTTTAAAGTTTTTATTTACTGGAAAGGTGGGGAGGGGAGAGGAGGGGAGGGGAGGGGAGAGGAGAGGGATATCTTCCATCTGCTGGGAGGCTGGGCCAAGCAGAAGCCAGGAGCCTTCTTCCAGGTCTCCCATGTGGGTGCAGGTGTCCAAGTACTTGGGCCATCATTTGCTGTTTTTCACGGCACATTAGCAGGGAACTGGATGGGAACTGCAGCAGCTGGAACTCGAACCAGTGCCCACAGGGAATGCTGGCACCACAGGCAGCGGCTTTACCTGCTACCACTTCTTCCTTTAAAAAGTTAATATCTTCTTCAATGGGTGAAGGATCATTGAGTACCTAGAGAAGAGGCCATCCTCTATGGCACATATCCTGCTGAGTATTTCAATCTTTAAGGCACAGCTGAGGATAGAAATGACAATGAGGAATGACATTGTTTACACCTGAAGTTTCCCACCTTAATTAGTACAAGGATCTCTGTGATATCCACATTTACCCTGAACACCTCCCCCCCCCCCAAATACTTTCACTGAGAAAGTAAGAAATGATAAAAGCTACTAAGAATTCAGAAGGGAAGAAAGTTCTCCCTGCAGATTACAGATTAGGAACCTATGACACACAGAAAATGCTTGCTGTTGGGGCTGGTGCTGGGGCCTTTTGGGTAAAGCCACTGCCTGCGACATCAGCATCCCAAATTGGTGCCAGTTCAAGTTCTGGCTGCTCCATTTCCGATCCAGCTCCCTGCTAATGCACCTGGGAAAGCAGTGGAAGATGGCCCAAGTACTTGGGCCCCTGCCCACCCCATGTGGGAGACCCAGAAGAAGCTCCTGTCTGCTGCTCTAGCCAGTGTGGTCATTTGGAAAGTGAACCAGCAGATGGAAGCTCTCTCTATATATAACTCTGCCTTTTTTTAAAAAAAAAGATTTATTTATTTATTTGAAAGTCAGAGTTACAGAGAGGAGAGGCAGAGAGAGAAAGAGAGAGAGAGAGAGAGAGAGAGAGAGAGAGAGAGAGAGAGTCTTCCATCCACTTGTTCACCCTCCAATTGGCTGCAACGGCTGGAGCTGCGCCGATCCGAAGTCAGGAGCCAGGACCTTCTTCCAGGTCTACCACGCGGTTGCAGGGGCCCAAGGACTTGGGCCATCTTCTACTGCTTTCTCAGGCCATAGCAGAGAGCTGGATCAGAAGTGGAGCAGCCAGGAGGCGAACTGGCGCCCATATGGGATGCTGGCATCGCAGGCAGCAGTTTTACCAGCTATGCCACAGCGCCAGTCCCTAAATAAATATATATTTTTAAAAAAACAAAATGCTTGCTGCATTTCTAAGACTCTCGAATGGGAATTTGAAATCCTCTAGATTTCTGCGTGGCTTGTGTCAGAAAGTACTAGAATAGATCATTCAAGAAAACAAAGCTTCTGATAACTGCTATAATGGAAGCACTGTATCCACATGGACAATCTTTAGCACTGGGTTTCAAATGCATTCTTTCATCTTCTCCCCAGAATTAAAAAGTAAAATGAATGAAACACTGAGATCTCCAGAAGGGAGAAGTGAAGAAGTCACTACATATTTTCTCTTGAAAAGAAACAATAAAAGTAGCCAACATTATCAAAAGCAATCAATTTAATGTCCAGGAAATTGACTAAAAAGGCTTATGCATACTGAGAAAATATTTATTCCTGAAAAATTGTTATGCTAAGTGAAAGCGTTCAGAGGCAAAAGACCACAAATTGTGTGATTCCATTTATAGGAAATAACCAGAAAAGGTAGAACGGGAGAGACAGAAAGCAGTTTAGTGGTTTCCTGGAGCTGGGGGCAGAAGAAGCCCTGCCTGACAAGGGGCACCCGAGACTCCCTGGGCATGACGCTCCATAGTGATTCTCAACTCTACAGATACTGAAGATGATCTGAATTGTACATTGCTAATGGTGGTGTCTGGGAGACATAAATTCTGCCTCAATAAAATTGTTCAGAAGATTAAAGATAGTAGAGCTTCAGAGCAAAACACGAAAAAGAGTGTATTCCAAATGTATGTAACATTCCATGTAGTGAGGAAAATGTTGTGGTAAAATACACAGAAGGCTTACTATCTCCCCATTTTTAAGTGTACAGTTCAATTACATTAAGTGTATCACACTATTGTGTAGCCATCACTCTTCATGTCTAGAAGTCCTTTCATCTTGAAAACTTGAACTCTGTGCCCATTAAACACTAAGTCCCATTCTGTTCTCCCCTCACGTAGAATAGAACTAATATTCTATTGTCTGTCTCTATGAATCTAACTAAGTAATTTTTAAACTGTCTCACAAATGCCAAAAATAGGGATTTCTTTTCTAGATTAAAAGCAATATATTCATCAATTAATGTTAATGTATTCAAGTGTGACAATGATGTTATGTACATTATATTCTGGAATATGCTTTTCTGTTTGGATCTACATTTTGCATCTCTAAATTCTACTCATGTATCAAGGCCCAGTCCACAACAATCTCTCTAGTCACGAAGATTGAAAGTCACATCTACCTTTCCTCCTTTCCATTTACTTTATCTGTCCACTTCTAGGGGTCTGTTACTTGTGTAAGTACCTTATCTCCCCTACTAGATCACCAACTCCAAGATCCGGTCGTTCCTGGTACATGCAAGAATCAATGTCTTACACTAGTGCTTCTCAGAAGTGCAGCTGCCTACCCAGAAGTGAAGTTCCTCACTCAAAAGTGAGGCTCCCCACACACCACCATCATCTGGAATGCTCTCAGAAATGGACTCAGAGTCAGCATTGTGGACCAATAAGTAAAGCCACCACCTATGATGTGGCATTCCATATAGGAGCCAGTTTGCATTCTGGCTGCTCTAGTTCTGCTCCAGCTCGCTGCTAATGTCCTGGGAAAGCAGCAGAGGATGGCCCCAGTGTTTGGGCTCCTGCCACCCACATGGGAGATTTGAATGCAGCTCCTGGCTTTGGCCTTGCCCAGTCCTTGCCATTGCAGCCATCTAGGGAGTGAACCAGCAGATGGAAGATCTCTCTCTTCTCCCCTTTCTGTCTCTGTAACTCATTCAAAATAAATAAATCTTAAAAGGAAAAGGTGGGGGGGGGATGAGGAAAGGAGGAAGGGAGGGAGGGAGGGAGGGGGGGGAAAATAGGTCCCACTCCATTCTTACTGAAATCAAAGATTCTGGAAATAGGTCCCCATAATCTGTGTTTTAACAAGCTCCCCCAGATGAGTTGGATGTATGCTAAAGTTTACATTGTCTTACACATACTAATCACTCTAGCACTATTTAGTGTGCAACTATGTTGAGTCTTTTGGTGATTTTCGCCAGCTTTTGACCTGTATAACTGAATACCTAGCACAGGCTACTTATACAGAAAGGATGGCCGGCGCCACGGCTCAATAGGCTAATCCTCTGCCTTGCGGCACCGGCATACCGGGTTCTAGTCCCGGTTGGGGCGCCGGATTCTGTCCCGGTTGCCCCTCTTCCAGGCCAGCTCTCTGCTGTGGCCAGGGAGTGCAGTGGAGGATGGCCCAAGTGCTTGGGCCCTGCACCCCATGGGAGACCAGGAGAAGCACCTGGCTCCTGCCTTCGGATCAGCGCGGTGCGCCGGCTGCAGCGCACCAGCTGCGGTGGCCATTGGAGGTTGAACCAACTGCAAAGGAAGACCTTTCTCTCTGTCTCTCTCTCTCACTGTCTACTCTGCCTGTCCAAAAAAAAAAAAAAAAAAAACAAGAAAGGAGGTTCATTTTAGCTCATGGTTCAGGAGATTCAGTTTGGCTGCCTGGGAAGGCTGGAGGGTAGCAATGACATGGAGAGGAAAGATCATATGGTGAGCCTGGAAGCAAAGAAAGCAGCTGGGCCCAACTTGGATTTCTAACCCATCCTCTCACAAGAACCACTCCCAAGTGTACACTCCCACCAGAGACCAAAAGACCTCCAACTGCGCCAACCTCCCAAACACCATCCTAGCACCACCAATCTATGACTCTAGGGGGAAAATCTGCATCACTTTGGGAACCAAATCCTATTCAAACCACAGCATGATTTTAAAAAGTTAAGACTTTATGAATGAATGAGTCTTGATCATTTCTAGAGAAAAGCATATAATGGGACTATGGAGGGAGTGCCTGGAGTAGCTCTTGTGGGATCATTTATAACAATGTCATTATGGAATGCCAATATGCCTGGGATGCTAGCCAGAATAGAGGTAATTATTTTCTGAAAGTCATTAAAGTCTAAACTTGGTCTGAAATAAATCCATTTTACATTGCAAGGTGACACTGAAGAGATCTCAAATGCAATTTATGTTACAGAAGGCAGATAAGTTTGTGGTAAAGGATAATAGCTATGCAGAGACATTAAAGGTCAGTGGCTCCAAAACACATTTCTGTTTGTTTCCACTGCATCAGTGACACGAGCTAATGTCAAATATCTCGGAATGATGTTGAATTATAGTGAACACTATAACTATAACAGTGATGAATGGCTCATCTTATGATAAGAATGTATTGTGTTGTCTCTCTTCCAGCTGCCCAAAAAGATGCTGAAAGGAAAGAAGGCCAAGGGGAAGAAGCAGGAGACGAACAAGGAGGTAAGTCTCACGTTTGATAAGAGTCCTAAGAACGTTGGCATTGGACAGGACTTTCATCCCCAAATGGATCTCACTCATTTTGTCAAAGGTCCTCCCTTACCCACCCATGCACGCACACATTTGGCTGCAGCAGCAAAGGGCTATCCTCTATAAGCCACAGAAATTTCTTCCTGTGATTAGCCGGTTCACCCAGCCCTTTCATGGCCACACACTCAGCTGTTTGAACTGGCCCACAAGTATGGAGCAAAGACAAAGCAAGGGAAGAAGCAGAGATTGCTGACACAGGCTGTGAAACAAGTTGCCAAGAAATGGTCTTCTAACAAATGCACACCAGTATGTATACCTTGTATACAATTTCAAGGTCACTGATGCTAAATCAATCAGCTCAGGATAGGAACTACTAGGGACTGAAGAGATCTGGCTAAGAGAATGCCTGTTCTTTTTTTTTTTTTTTTTTTTTTTTGGACAGGTAGAGTTATAGACACAGAGAGAGAGAGACAGAGAGAAAGGTCTTCCTTCCTTTGGTTCACTACCTAAATGGCTGCCACAGCTGGCACTGCGCTGATCCGAAGCCAGGAGCCAGGTGCTTCCTCCTAGTTTCCCATTTGGGTACAGGGGCCCAAGCACTTGTGCCATCCTCCACTGCCATCCCGGCCACAACAGAGAGCTGGACTGGAAGAGGAGCAACCAGGATAGAACCCAGCACCCATATGGGATGCCAGTGCCGCAGGCGGAGGATTAACCAAGTGAGCCTTGGCGCTGGCCCCAAGAATGCCTGTTAAATCAAGTTAAGTTTGGCCTAAACTTGTCTGCATTTACAGGTGGCTGTACTTGGAAACAGGGTCTTTAAAAAGGGAATAAAATGAGGTCACAAGGCCAAGTTTGATCCAGTGTAACTGGTGTTCTTAAGAGAAGAGATTTGGACACAGACAGGTGCAAGACGTACACCATATGAAGACAAAGGAAAGAGAAGTAACCTACAAGCACATTTGAGAGGCTTAGAAAAAACTAACTCCGCAGGCTGGCATTGTGGCATAGTGGGTAAAACTCCTGCCTGTGATGCCATATGGGTACCAGTTCATGTCCTGGCTGCTCCGCTTCTGATCCAGCTCCCTGCTGATGGCCTGGGAAAAGCAGTGGAAGATGGCCCATGTTTTTGGACCTCTGTCACCCATTTGAAGACCTAGATGAAACTTCTGGCTCCTGGCTTCAGCCAGGCCCAGCCGTGGCTGTTGTAGCCATCTGGGGAATGAACCAGTGAACAGAAGATCTCTCTCTCTCTCTCCCTCTCTCTCTGTCTCTCAGTCTCTCCCTCTCTTTCCTGTAACTCTGACTTTCAAATCAATAAACAAATATCTCTAAGAAAAAAGAAAGAAAGAAATTAACTCTGCCAACACATTTCAGACTTGCAGCCTCCATAATTGCGAGAAAAATAAACATTTGTTGTACCAGCCACCCAGTCTGGTACTTACAGCAGCCCTGGGAGATTTATACAAAAACCTAAGAAAAAAGAATATTTGAGAGAAAGCACTGTCAGAGGGGTGGCAAGGGTGCTGCCCAGAGGAGGACTGCTGAGGGGGTGCAGAGAAATGAAGACAGGAAAAGACTAACAGTGATGAGCCAGGAGGAATAAGCAGATTTGGCCGATCTGAGAATGTGCAAAACAAATCCTAGTGCTCTTTCGCTTCAGTCAATTGTCTCACAGTCTCTAGAACCAGATAGGCCCCAGGAAATAGCCTTTCTAAATCAACCACCTGCAAGCAAAAGCTAGTGGGCTGTCACCTTCATCACAGTCCACAGACTCTGAAGGGCTGAACTAGCATGAAGCTTAATTTTTAATTGGAAAGCAAATGTATTTTATGTCATTCACACCCTGATTTAAGGACAAAACATTTTGAAGAAAATGCATATTATGAACCATATAGCTCAAACATTTAGAAAAAAAAAGAGAAGTTAGGTTCTTCTGCATGGTTCATTAAAGGTATTATGGAAATGACAGAACCTGAATTTGCAAAACAAAAAAGCCAGAAGCATAGACACTGATCATCAGTCCAGGCTACTGCCTCATATGAATTGCTTCAGCACAATGATTCTAAACCTCCATTCTACACTGGAATACTTTGGAAAGTATTTTTATAATACTATGCCTAAATCCCATCACCAGAAAATTAACTGACCTAGGGTGGGACTAAGGTATGGCATTTTAAAAAATACTTCAAAAGATATTTAGTTAAGTTTAATGGCAGAGACATATGCACACACACACACATACACACACACACAATGAGAGGGAGAGAGAGAGAAAGCGCACTCAGCTGTTGGTTCACTCCTTAAATGCTCACAACAGCTGGAGAAGTTGGGAGTTAGGAACTCAATCCATGTTTCCCAAGTGGGTGGCAGGAACCCAACTACTTGAGTCATCATTTGCTGTCTTCCAGTGTCTGCATTAGTAGAAAGCTGGAGTTCAGTGCAGAGCTAGGATTTGAACCTAGGCACTCCAAAATGGGATGCAGACATCCCAGTAGGTCAAATGCCTGCCTCAACATCCAAGATTTTGGTCAGTGGGTGCATTGTTTCCAAGGGAGGCAACAAAGGCCAGGCAGGTACCAATAAATGGCAGAGCTCCCTAAATGACGATGCTGTTAAATGATGAGACACAACTCTAAGAGTGGTCCAGACTGATATTCATAGCCTGTGAGAAAGCTTTCTAGTGAGAGATGCTGTGATTACCAAAGAAAACAACCTCAACAGTAAAACAATGTCGCCTAGCTCCACCTTTGCCCACCTGGTGGGGCTCAATTTCCTTCACACCAATCCTCCTGGCTCTTGAAAACCAGCATCTCTGACTTGGATCCCTGGGTCTTTTAGTATTGTCCTTCTGTTTATTCCCAATCTCCTGTTTTGTTTGATGCCTCCCACTAATTTCCCCCGAAATATTCTGTTTTCAACAAACCATTTTCCTAATAGGCTGAAATCTATTCCTATCTTTTTCACATGAGGAGCACCCCAATCCTAGTTACCCCTACTCTTTAGTCTATAAAAAACACAACTCAGTCCTCACACATTTCTATGACCCAAGTAACTTCTTTTTCTACTTTGTTGCCTCATAGTCAAAAAGCAACCCATTTCCTTCCAAACCTCATATATTCCATATATTTCTTTCCTTGTTGTAAATGTATTCTATCACTCTTAATAACAAAGGAGTATCAAACTATTTTTATTTAAAGTTTGTGATCTGTTATATGAATTTTTATGTCCAAGTATTTACTCAACCATTTTCCTCAAAGACCCAATAAAATAGTCAGTGAGTCACAGTCTATCTTAAATTAAAATGCATGGCTTAAAGGGCTATTTGACATGCAATAATTACTTTTGTAGTCTTCTAGCCAAGCATAGAAATTGTTAATGTCTGCCCTTGAAGGAAATGAACTGTGCAAAAAATTTCAAGCAAACACAGTCCAACTGTTCACGTAAAAGGGAGGTTGCATAAGAAATTCATTGTGCTTCTGTCCAAGTTTCCCCTCAAATTGATACAGATCAACATGTACTTCACCTCTTTACCACCAATTAAAATCATAAACAAATGAGCTTTCCAGCAGAGGGCCGACATGCCCTCTCCACAGATGGTCAGCATCACATGTTACAATGATGGCTTGGCACACCACAAGGGCACCATATAAAAACGGTGCGACTCACAGCACCTCAACTCCTCCACTCCAATTGTTCTGTCTCTTTTTCAAGATGGATTTCCTTCACAGGAATGGAGTGCTCGTCATTCAGCATTTGCAGAAGGACTATCGGGCTTACTACGATTTTCTAAATTTTATGTCCAATGTTGGAGACCCCCGGAATATCTTTTCTATTTATTTTCCACTTTGGTTTCAACTAAATCAGACAGTTGGAACCAAGATGATATGGGTAGCAGTCATTGGGGATTGGTTCAATCTTATATTTAAATGGTAAGACTTGTTTTGTTTCACTTTTCCTAAAACTTATTCTTTAATTTGTAGCTTTGGCTTATGATCAAATTTCAGGTATGTGTGGTTTGACTTGGAAAGTCTTTCAAACGTACCAGCTAACTTGAAACACCAGATTCATAAATAGAGCTTATAAAAAGCATAGAAATGTATACTTTAACTGATTTATAAATTCCAAAACCCTGTAACACATATTCTGTGATTAACCGAGAGGTTAGTTAAGTGAGGGGCACCATAGCAGACAGATTGGTGATTTCAGGGACAATTTTGATCTTCCTGGTTTAAGTACCCAAACCACCCACAGGAATTCCCACAAGGAAAAAGTCCCTGTGTTTATGGGAAAATAGGATGCTAACATCCAAATAATTACCATCTTCTGTAATGAATGAAAGCCTAGAATCCAAGATCTCTCAAAATCTCATTTTATATTTTAAATCACTTTACTTATTATATTAAAATCATGTTCATTTGGATATTTTGATTAACAGGCAACACTTGTACATTCCGTGGGGTGCAGCACAATAACCATGAGCTCTCCCCATGGGCCCTGTCCTTGAGTCATTTTTATAGGAACAAATAGCTACTCTTCAATTACATAATAGTTCTGTATTTAAAAATATATATACTCATTTACATTTCTTCAAATACAGGATATTATTTGGTCATCGGCCTTACTGGTGGGTCCAAGAAACTCAGATTTACCCAAATCACTCAAGTCCCTGCCTTGAACAGTTCCCCACTACCTGTGAAACAGGTCCAGGTAAGCAGTTACAGTAGCTTCAACTTACGGAAGACATGCCAACAGAGAGTCATTATTTGTGAGTATTATATGATAAATAATATGCTACTATATATAAGTCTCAAAATGGGTTAGGTGGGCATGCTGAAAGTACATAGGCATCAAAATTGCTAATGAGAATGAGTCTTATGAATAATCAAATTCCAGTGTTATTTGTGAAAGGGAAGGTTGGGAGAATGATCCCCCAAATGATTTTGTTTGATGATTTACATTTTGGAAGAATGTCATTGTTTGATACTAAACAAACAACAGCTAGCTAGAGCAAATTCCCAAGGAACTAGATTAAGATTTCAGAATTGTTGATTTATCTGCGACTGAGAAACTTTCAAAGTTACTTTGGTCTCTTGAGAATTTCATGAGCAAGGAAAGAATAGACAAATTTTGTTCAAGAAAGGTAGGAAGTTCTCCATCGTACTAGTGCCAGTAAATATCATCTCTAACCTGAGTATAATTTCTTCAAACGTTTTTCTTTTATATGCTTAGTCTATAAGTAGGCTTCTTGGACCATCTCCTTTTTACTACAAGTAAAATTCTAAATGAATGCAAAATATCATGGAAGTTGAGCTTAAGACTGCAAGAAGGTTTTTAAAAATATACAGAAAATGACATGCTATTTTAATTTTAATAAGATTGTTATATAATATAAAATTCTTGTTACTTGAATCCTTTGAAACTAACCCTGGAATACAGTGAATGTGAAAATTCTTAAAGAATTTTCTGAATGTCTTTCATTCCCATAAAAGTATACATGTCTTTTATATCACTAATCATACTACACTATAATTAATTCTCTTTACACCTGACAGCCTAGACTGAGTTCCATCAGGGCAAAGATGATGTATTTCTTCTTCGTGAAACTAATGTGTGATGAATACATGAACAATAACCTTCGAGACAACTGAAATGCTATTTCAGTCTATCCTAGGACTTCTGGAAGAGAGGGAGGGGAATACTGCATTCCATATTCACCCGTTAGAGATATAGAATTCACTGAAGCTTAGAAAAGACTGAACATTCTTGCAGATTAGAAGTGGGTTTGTCTTTGTTAAATAAAGGAGGAATATCCCTGACCCCCACCCTCCACCCCCCATGACAGACTGGTATTGAACCTGAATGAATGTCCACTAGGTGAACAATCAGAACATTGAAGCAGAGCCAGAAAGGCTATCTGTTAGCAGGTTTTTTCTGCCAGGATTAATGCCCCCTTCACAGCTTCTCCTCCTGCTTCATTTCAGAACAAAGATTCTCACTGCAGCAGCCAGGAGACTGGCATAGAGGTAGCTCCTCATTTGAAAGTCAATTAGTAAAACAACAGCCATAGCAAACATAGCATTTAGCAAACTTTTCAGCCCAGGGAAAATACACTGAATCATAATCCACCAGAAGGATTTTTCTTTTCTTTTCAGATAAAAAGCATGAATAGGGTTTTGGCAGATTTTGGTGTAATAGCCCAACAATTTAATTAGCCTTGAATATATTGGTTTCTGGAATTCAATGAGATTGAAAAATCTGGGGGGAAAACTGGAAATGGTGCTTTTGGGGATCAATTAGATTCAATTTTCCTTAGTTCTAATATTTCTAACCATCATTTGCCCTATTTTTAAAAATCTGAATTATTTGTAATTTTCATGAGTTTGCTATTCCAGTGTCCAGCTTCTGATCTTGATATCTAGCTAGCCACCTTTGAAATGGATGGACACTTTGCTGTTGCAGGAAGTCCATCTGGCCATGCAATGGGGTCATCGTGTGTCTGGTACGTCATGGTAACAGCTGCCCTGAGCCACACTGTCAGTCGGATGGATAAGTTCTCTGTCACTCTGCACAGGTCAGTCTGATTCCAGCTTCACTGAGTGTATTTTAAGTCACTCAATGAAATGTGCTTATTCTATCTACCATGGCTAAAACAGCAAAATTAATAGAAAATTAACATTTTGCTTTTGTTTTGATAGTTCCCTAATTAGTTCACAGTTATTCCCATTTTAAAGGCTTGAAAATGTTTAACTCATTAATGACTTGCTAAATGTGCCTCTAGATTTCCAAAATATAATAATAAGATAATTATCTTAGTAGATCACAAATAAGTCATCTAAAATCATAAAAAGAAATATTTTCATGCACACAGTTCCTTGTTTTAAGATTAACTTAAGTTCTGGGAATCAACATTTATTTTGACTGCATCACTTTATTTAGTAAACGTAGGCTTCCTTCTTTGCCAATTCTTTGACATCAGTAACACCTTCCATCTTTAAAGACTCTGAAAACTTTTTCATTAAAAACATTCGAGAAGCAACTTAAACCTGAATGTTAGTAGAGTTGATGTTAGTAGATTTCTTAATGTTTAAAAAGGCCCAGAACTTTAATAAAGTTAAATTACAAAATATCTTTCAAATTTTGTCAGAATTGGGCTGTTTCTTTCTCTTCTTTCCTGAAATCTTCTAACCATCATTAAAACAATCCTTAGCACAGCTTCAGTCACAAATTCTTAGGGTATCTGATATAAGATTTGTCAGTTAAACTTTCAAAAAATAGATGATATAGCATATACCATGATATAAAATTTCTCCAAAAAAAAAAAAAGTCCAAGATGCATGACATATTCCACTTTTTAGAGTAGCACTGGATACTTTAAGAAATAAATAAGCAAAGAAAGTGAATGATTTTAAAGATTATTCTAATGAGACCTGTATTTTTTTTTTTTTTTTTGACAGGCAGAGTGCTCAGTGAGAGAGAGAGATAGAGAGAAAGGTTTTCCTTTGCCGTTGGTTTACCCTCCAATGGCCGCCACGGCTGGCGCGCTGCGGCCGGCGCACCGCGCTGATCCGATGGCAGGAGCCAGGTGCTTGGTGCTTTTTCCTGGTCTGCACTCCCGGGCCACAGCAGAGAGCTGGCCTGGAAGAGGGGCAACCGGGACAGAATCCAGCGCCCCAACCGGGACTAGAACCCGGTGTGCCGGTGCCGCAAGGCAGAGGATTAGCCTGTTGAGCCACGGCGCTGGCCTGAGACCTGTATGTCTTAATGTATTCATTATCCAACTTTAAACACCAACAAAAATAGAAAGGTGTTATAATTTAAAGAAATTAGCATTTCTCTTCCTAGATAATTTTCCAAGTAGGGATCTAGAAAAACCTTACTTTTTTCTAATTTTCCCAATTACCAAATCTGGGGAAATATGCATTTCTTCTAAAAAGTTCTTATATCAATTTTTTAATAAAAAAATTCTATGGCTGCTCCTCACCTTAACATTATCAAATCCTTGTTTATTCATCATACTATTTCAGTGTTTCATTTCTATTCCTTAGTCTTTAAATAACCAAATATTGGTCTGAATATCAGGAATAAAGCCTTGAACTCATTACTGCTAATTTTCATCAAAAAACAAGTGTTGCTCGAATTTTCAGAGTTTTTTTTTTCCCCTCTGAACTTTTTAGGAATTTTTTTGCACATTGTTGGTTTTAATAAAAAAATATATAACCCATAGGTCAAGTCCTTGTTTCTTTTCTAAATCTTAACAAAAACTAGGAATCAGGACTCTTGAGTCTGGGAAATTAAACTCAATGAGAACTTGCCTTTCATGGAATGTTTCTGGGTTTTTTATGTGAGTGGCGGTTTCTTCAGGTAAAGAAAGGTTGACAGAGGAGGGAGAAAGTCAGAAAACACATATGATAGGGAATACAAACACATGTGGTTCATTCTTGATCATGCTTGCCATTGGGAATTCCTCTACTTCATTAAGGCAGTTAGGCAATATTCTTATTTCTTGGTTGTCAGATTTTTTTTTTTTTTTGAGAGGCAGAGTTACAGATAGAAGGAGAGACAGAGAATTCTTCTGGTTCCCTCCCCAAATATCCGCAATGGCAGGAGGTGAGCCAATCTGAAGTCCTGAGCAAGGAGCTTCTCTCCGGTCTCCCACATACTGAATGCAGGGGCCCAAGCACTTGGACCATCTTCCATTGCTTTCCCAGGCCAATAGCATGGAGCTCGATCTCAAATTACAGCCCATATGAGCTGCCAGGTGGAAGCTTAACCTACTATGGCCCCATATATTGGCCCCTATATTTCTTAGCATTTATTAAAATCTCAGAACACAGTATTAGTTACATTTAATGCATTGAGAAATCTGTTGAAGCCTTTTAAATCCATCCACACACCGAAACATTTTGAAAAAGATTCTAGAATCATGATGTTACATCACTGTGAGACAATTCCTCTGAGATGGTATCAGCCCCCTCTAAATTTATAAGCAATACAATTTCTTTGGTTTTTTATACTTATCTATTCTTTTATTGTAGACTGACCTGGTCATTTCTTTGGAGTCTTTTTTGGTTGATTCAAATCAGTGTCTGCATCTCCAGAGTATTCATAGCAACACATTTTCCTCATCAAGTTATTCTTGGAGTAATTGGTGGTAAATATGATCACTTACCTTTCGTTGTGTTATTTAAAGTTTTAGCTTTATTTGTATTATAGTGTCAAATTCTCCTTGGTAATCAGTTCTTCAGTTTCAGGGGTAATTCTGACAAACCGCTGATACTATGTTCTATACTATGATCTTAAGTGGTTCAACACATCTCTCCTAGCCTCCAGGTACACATGGCACAGTGTCACTAATGGCATAAGTGCCTGTGCAGTGAGATGGGTTTTTCTGAAGTGACACTAGAACTGACTTGAACTCTCAAATCATCGCTTGAGGCAGTGTGCATGTGTCCAGACTGGGCAGACTTAATAGGGACCTTCCAAGCGTCAGCCATGCCACTCTTTCCGAAGCTTCTGAAGTGATGATCACACCGCTGTGGACTACATTCAAAAAGCAACTGCTTTGTAATCCTAAAGCTCTGCTCCCCATGCTCGAGTTTCCACTCTCAGCCCCACACACTTGAAAAGGCAAGGGCTCTGTAAGTTAATAGGCTACGGAGATATAAATACTAATTGCCAGCCCCTAGATCAGTGCTCTGACTACGGAGTGGGTTGTCACTCACCACCGCTGACTTCCGACTGACCCTGCTGGGTTACTATAAATAAAGACCACGGGGCACAGGTGTGTCTGTAGTTAGACAGCTGGTAGAACTTGGTAAACAAGACCAGTGAGAAAGCCCTTTATCATTTAACTCCACGGCTAAGTTCTGTAACACAGAGGGGATCCATTCACTGGGGCTCAAGGGCTCACAGGTCAGTGTCTCTTTGCAACCCCCAGGCATGCTGGTGGCAGAGGCCTTTGAACACACTCCAGGCATCCAGACGGCCAGCCTGAGCACCTACCTGAAGACCAACCTCTTCCTCTTCCTGTTTGCGCTCGGCTTTTACCTGCTTCTCAGACTGCTCGACATTGACCTGCTCTGGTCCGTTCCCATCGCCAAAAAGTGGTGCGCCAACCCCGACTGGATCCACATCGACACCACGCCTTTTGCTGGGCTGGTGAGAAACCTCGGGGTCCTCTTTGGCTTGGGCTTTGCAATCAACTCTGAGATGTTCCTTCTGAGCTGCCGAGGGGAAAACGGCTACAAGCTGAGCTTCCGGGTGCTCTGCGCCATGACCTCGCTGACCACGCTGCAGCTCTACCATTTCGTCAAGATCCCCACTCACACGGAACACCTGTTTTATGTGCTGTCCTTCTGTAAAAGCGCATCCATCCCTCTGACCGTGGTGGCTCTGATTCCCTACTGCATCCACGTGTTAATGAAGACGAGCGAAAAGAAAACTAACTAGAGCCAGGAGGAGTTAGCGCTCCAGAGCCCAGGCCTGGCGCCTCCTCCCCGCACCCTCGGGCCACAGATGGCGGCCGTCACCCCGCTCCGCCCGCGCCTAGGTTTAGCTTGGCCTTCACCGCGGTTTTTGTTTTCTAGCTTACAACGATTGAAAACCAGACTCTGACATAAAAACCAGAATTTCTGTATATTTTTAAAAATTTGACAATGTGGCCACACAGGGCCTGCCTTCCCCGCCAGAGACAGTTTCCTGGAAGTGAATCCGGATTGTCGCCGGTGGGGCGGCATGGACGGTCCATTCTATCACAGCCTTCAGCGCTTAAATGGAAGACATCAGGCTGGTCGGCTTCCGGTTCCCGTCAGCATCTTAGTGTCAAACCCAATCCCCTCAGTTTTCAAAGATAAGGAAATAGAGGTCCATCCCGGAGAACAAAGGTGCCTGCAGCTACACCACTGTTAGAACGGGAATTCGAACCCGAGGCTTTCTGATGCGCATTCCCATTCCACTGGATTTTGTTTTGCATAATTAAAAATATCAGTGCAAATGCCTTTTTTGTTTTTTTAGGTTCTGTGATGATTGCCCTGTAAGACAACTATTTTTCCAGAAATGACACTTTATCAGTTTGACTTACTCCCTGCATACATGGCTCTAAATATGGACATGTAAGAACATACGTGGGAAATGAGCCAGAGGGGCTACTGTCTAGACTTGTACTTCTTCTGATTTCTGTTGAAGTACTTAGTAATGCTTCTCAATATTTCAATAAATTCTGCTCAAGATACTGTGCCAGAACATTTACCAAAAAAGATTTATCTCTTATTTACCTAAAAAAGGCTTGTCCCTTCACTATGACATTCTTATGTTTTATTTTTAGGAGCCAGTCTTCCAAAACCAGGGAAATCAAGTGCCTTTCTCAGTCAAGCTCCAACCAGGAAAACATTAAGTGTTTATATCCATTTGCTGGAATTAATCTTTGTGTGTAATAAACTGTGATGGAAATCCACAGCTTTAGAAAATTATTCTTCATAGACTATAGATATTTTACTATCAATATTTCTCAGCAAAGAGGTTTTCCCCTCATTGTATCCAATAATTCTGAACTTCAGCCTGTTAACTCATTTTAATCAAGTTCAAGAATTGTGTCTGATTTTGTTACATGTTGATGTCTTTTATAAACTTTCTCAAGACTATAAATACATGAATGATTTTAGATGAGAACATATTAAATAATCCAAAAAAATATGGAACTAGGTAAAGGGAGAGCTATTTGACAAGATTCTGGTTGGGAATAACAAAACCTCTAAAAATCTAAAAAAATACACAGCCCCTTTCCAAGTGCATTTATAGAACATAATAAATTTTTATAAAACACACTAAATAGCTTTTTTTTAAAGGTAACTGATTCTTAAGAACAAAACTGAAGGATGAGAAATGATTATCTTAAGAATGAAATTTATTTCATTTTGATGAGACATTTGAGGTGAAAATTCAACACCCCCTTTACATTTTACCTTTCGAAGGTCACTCCAGTCTTGTAGATGTTTTTTTAAAAAGATTTATTTATTTATTTATTTGAGAGGTAGAGTTACAGACAGAAAGAAGGAGAGACAGAAAGGTTTTTCCATCTGCTGGTTCTCTCTCCAAATGGCCGCAATGGCTGGAGCTGCGCTGATCTGAAGTCAAGAGCCAAGAGCTTCTTCTGGATTCCCCAAGTGGGTGCAGGGGCCCAAGGACTTGGGCCATCTATTACTGCTTTCCCAGGCCATAGTAGAGAGCTGGATCAGAAGAGGAGCAGCTGGAACATGAACCGGTGCTGATGGGAGATGCCGGCACAGCAGGTGGAGGCTTAGTCTACTATGCCACAGCGCCATCCCTCACTCCAGTCTTTTAACATTTTTTTTTAAAAGATTTATTTATTTAGTTGAAAAAGTTACACAGAGAGAGAAGGAGAGGCAGAGAGAGAGAGAGACAGAGAGAGAGAGAGACGTCTTTCATCCACTGGTTCACTCCACAGTTGGCCACAATGGCTGGAGCTGCACCAATCTGAAGCCAGGAGCTAGGAGCTTCTTCTGGGTCTCCCACGTGGGTGCAGGGGCCCAAGGACTTGGGCCATCTTCTACTGCTTTCCCAGGCCACAGCAGAGAACTGGATTGGAAGTGGAGCAGCTGGGACTGAAAACAGTGCCCATATGGGATGCTGCCACCGCAGGCAGCAGCTTTACCCGCTAAGCCACAGTGCCGGTCCCCACCAAGTCTTTATGATGTATTTGCCTTATAGCTTCTGCACATGTTGGAGATCTGAGTCCCATCTCAGAGCCCCTTGTCAAAGCTTCATACCAGGTTAGTAATGTTTGTCTTGAAGAATCCTCCATCCCAGCACAGTCTCACCCTGTTCCCACCAAGACTGGAGGAAACTGAAGCATTAACAGCCAGGCACTCTGCTTTAAGGCTTTACTGTTCCATAAAGCGCTTCTCCATTCCCATAGAGAGACTCTCTTCAACTACCCTGAAGCACCGGATGTTGGGTGACATGTGATCCTTTGAGAGGGAGTAGGATGAGAACTGAGTTCATTTTCTCCAATTAATCCCTAACAACTCTACCCCTACTTGCCATAAAGCCTTCGCAGCCCCATGTGAAGAGACTTCCCCTTTGATTCTAGTTGAAATCTCCTGGAGAGTGTCAGATGGCAGTGAAATGCTTTTGCGATTGAAGTTGCTTAGGCAGAAAGAGCAGCAGCTCCCACAGCCTTGGAGAAAATGCCTGCCTTTAATAATGATGGAAAAGACTGTTCTGCTTCCAATTTGTTTGTCAGAAGTGGAATTGTGCTCATTTGACTTACTGTTACCATATCCATATATTCAAAATGTCTACACATCTTACATATCCAGGAGGAAAATGTCAGTGTGACGAGCTTTCAGGATGAGAATAGCTAGGCAAGTAACTTGAGAAACTGTCCAATCATACATACTTTTGAAAAGAAATGCAAAGAATTTATTATTGCTGAACTAGCAATCAAGAAGACTGCTGAGTCTCTTTGACAGCCCACTGATTGGACGTTTCCTGTAGGAGATTCAATTTGTGACTTCTCTCCCTATTTCACTGCAACAGTAGGGCAATTAAAGAAATGTTATAAGGTGTCTTTGAAGTTAAAATTTGTATCTCTAAATGCTTATTTATATATTCAAAATCCATAAATAGATTTGAGATCAAATTGGTATGTACATTCACATAGAAAAAGTCTTTATATAAGAGGAAGTCAAAGAGTTGGTTTAAAAAGAATGATTCATACATTGACTTTATATATTCCAGTACTCTTCAACTAAACTTTTTATAGTGATGGGGATGCTTTTTTACTTATTTATACTTATTTAGCTGAATGGCAGAGAAAACACCAAGAGCCGACAGAGATCTACCATCCACTGATTCACTCCCTAAATGCCCACAATGACCAGGGCTGGGCTAGGATGAAGCTGGGAGCCTGAAACTCAATCTGGGTCAACCATGTGAGTGACAGGTACCCAAGTAGTTGAGCTACCAACTGCTGCCTATCAGGGTGTGCACTAGCAGGAAGCTGAACCCCAGCACTCTGATATGAGATGCGTGCATCCCAACTAGCATCTTAATCACTGGGCCAAATTCTTGCCCCATGGAGATGTTTCATATCTGTTCTGTAATACGGCAGCCACCAACCACATGTGGCAACTGAACTCTGGAATGCAACCAAGGAACTGCATGTTCAAACTTCACTTACTTTTATTTAAATTTAAGTAGTCATATGTGCCTGGTGGCTACTGAGTTGGACAGCACGAGTCCCACAGTGCTTCTCCTTGAAAACAAAGGCTATTTTGTATTGTCACCTACACCACATTCATGCAGGACGACATGGATTACTGCCAACTGCTCTAAGTTAATAGACTCTGCTACGTCTTCCTGAGGGACCCCTGCAGATGTAGGATTCTGTCCTTGCAGGTCCTTCCTCTACTCTCCTGTGAGCTCTAACTGCCTTGCTCTCCTTGGACTCTCAGTTCTGCTGTCTCATATCAGGGTGTCTGCATTCTCCTCCTCTGCACCATGACCTAGAAACCTAAGGCCACAAAACCAGGCAGTGTTTTACTCAATATACACAACCACATGCTGGGGGACTGGATGACTTTTTGACCAAGTTTCCCGGCTTTTCTGAGTCTAGCATACACATGAGCCTGCACCAGTACTTCTGGGGATATTCAGAAAATGTTCAAAAACAACAATTCTAGTGTCCAGATGCTCCTGAGGATTTTGCTGTCATTGCCGGTCTGTCCTGGCCACTCTGGAAAATGCAAAGAGCTCTCTGGATAAACACATAGATCTCCCGGTTGCCATGAAACTGGGTGGCCTCCCTAGCCTTTTCTCCTCTGCTTACCTTTAGCGCTTTCAGATGGTGAGTCCATGTAGGTGTGGTGCAACCTTGCTGATTTTTAAAAAATACTTTATTTATTTGTTTGAGAGAGAGAGTTACAGAGAGGGAAAGACAGAGACAAAGGTCTTCCATCCATTGGTTCACTCCCCAAATGGCTGCAATGAAAATTCTTTCGGGTCTCCCACGTGGGGGCAGGGACACAAGGACTTGGGCCATCTTCTACTGCTTTCCCAGGCCAAAGGCAGAGAGCTGGACTGGAAGAGGAGCAGCCAGAACACGAGCTGACACCCCTGTGGGATGCCAGCACTACAGACACAGGCTTAGCCTATGATGCCACAGCTTTTAAAGTCCTAATTTTGTTTTGCTTGTTAAACCATGTTTGCAGTAGAAAAAGTCCATAAGAAGCAATCCTCCCAAATGAAAAGTAAAAAAAAAAAAAAAAAAAAAAAGCAGCAAAAAACCCAGAAATTTCTGCTACATGACAACAACTCATGAGAAAATTCTAAGAATCAGAAGTGCTTCATTTTCAGCTCTGCAAAGGACAAGCAGTTTTGTGTCAAATCTGAGGCTGCTTTGGTGTGGAGTACTAATTACTGTCTTTGCTAGCCTTTGATGGAGATCAAAGTAATGACGCAGAAAAAAATCACATCTCATTTCTTTTGACAGCACAGAAGTGATTGCTCTAAAGAAGGGAGAAAATTCAAAAGATTGAGGTTATAAAGGTTAGTCTACGACCAATTAATTGTCTTCTGTATTAAATTTTTAAATTTCTTAGACTCTTTTCTTTTTCTTTAACATTTTGCCATGGATCTCTGAAAACCTGTGACCTAAGACTGATATGAGGGTACTTCAGAAAGTTCATGGAGAAATAAAAGATAAGTTTATGTTGGTGTGTTTTTGAAATCCATGCCTGGTTTTCCCATAACAGGTGCTTTTCATGACCTTTTTCCCTTTCTTCTATGTGGGATGGTTGATCTTGAGCCTGGGAGGAACAAGCTGGCCCAGGAACTGCCCCAAGTCCACATTTCTTTCCCTCCAATTTTTACACGTCCAAAGTCAGGGAAGCACAGACATGCCCTTTCTAAGAGGGTTCATGAACTTTTCGAAAACTTCTTGTGTGCTGGCAGGACAGGGAAAGGTAATGGGTGCAGGGCAACAGCTATGATGCTGCTGAGCCCGGGGATGGTGGGTAGACGGAGTGGCTGTGTGTATGGCTGTTGTGTGGGCGGGGGTGGCTCAGAGCAGGGACTGCAAGGAAGAGCACCGGCTCTGGCAGCACTGCAGCCCGTCTCCAGTGCGGGCCCATGTGGGAGCTGACATGGGTTTCCCGATGGTCTGGGTGCTCTGCAGGAGGAGCAGGCTGCATGGGTGCCTGGAAAGAAATGCACAGCTAAGGAAGACGAAGGCCTCCCCTGCTACACACCACGGCTCTCTCCACCCCTGCACATCAGTCGAGCCAATCTCATCTCGCTTAACTCCTGCTTAAAGAATTGACTTTTTCCTGGACTCAGGTATTGTCTCATGAACAGTATTACCCAGACTGTCATTTGTGCCCTTGCAAATGGCCCTTAGTGGAAGGAGTTTTCTAAAAGTGGGCATGTGGGTGTGTCATTCTCCCATCACTGCTTCACACATATTGCCCCTTTTTTTTTTTTTAAAGATTTATTTATTTGAAAGGCAGACTTACAAAGAGGCAGAGGGAGGGAAGGAGGGAGAGAGAGAGAGAGGTTCACTCCCCAAATGGCCTCAAGGCCAGAGCTGAGCCAATACGAAGCCAGGAGCCATGAGCTCCTTCTAGGTCTCCTACATGGGTACAGGGGTTCAAGGACTTGGACCATCTTTCACTGCTTTCCCAGGCACATTAGCAGGGGGCTGGATCAGAGGTGGAGCAGCCGGGACCTAAACCAGCACCCATATGGGATACTGGCACTGCAGGTGGCAGCTTTACCCTATGCCACAGCACTGGCCCCTTGCCCTCACCTTTAAGCTCAGTAATTCTGCATCAAAACATCCTTGAGCTCTTTTCCTCCGTGATCATCCCAAAGTCTGTGTTTTTACAATTTTTTGAATGAAAGAAATGGTAGAGCCCTTGCTGTTTCTCTCTCTGAAGACTGTATTGATTTGGCAAATGAAATGTCAATGTTGCCATCTGAGCTTCCCATTACATTCTTGTCTTATTCTCTTAGTTCTGGAATGTTGATGCCCTGCCCACCCAAGCCCACCAAGAGGGTCTATCACAGGCCACTTGCAGTTCCTAAAGGGTCTCAGAATGCAGGAGACAGGTGCCCACAAATACAGACAGACAGATACAAAAGACTTCATGGAGCTTAGCAGTTTATGGCTGCTGAAATTTGCCTCTGGAATGCAGCCTAACCCTGGAGTTATCAGACCTACCTCCTAGTCGGCTCTACATTGTGACTCTGCAGGGCCATTTGATGCCAGTGACCTCCATGTTTGGGGTTTGAACTGAAAAGCTTAGTCGGAGCAGAGAATGGAAAGTTCACTCCAGCTATAACATCCTGCAAGTCTGAAGGTCTCAGTAAACCAAATTTCATATGTTCTCACTTTCCACCCAATTGCTCTCTTTTGTTTGCTCTTTGTGAAGTACTGCTTTGTTTCAGACTTCCAGAGGTATTACTTGCTTATTTTTCTATAAAGAGGAGCAAAAGTTGAGAAGGAAGACCCTGGAAAATGTGTTCTCTAGATATTGCTTTAATTTTCCTTATGTGCAATGGATAAGACTATAAATTCTAAAAAGTACTCCATGTCAAAATGTGCTACTTTACAAAACAATTTTGGATCTATAGAAAACATTTCAGTACTCAAAGTATTAGCTTCTAATTAAATTTGCGTTTTATAGCTGTGAAAAGAGATACCTGGAGACATAATTTAACTGGTGTTATGGGACAACATTATTAGCATGAGAGTATCCATAGGCTTCCTGTTTACCTATCAAAATTACCAACTCCATTTCCTCTTCTTCAACATCCTAAAGAGGAAATTCTTGCTGAAAGAGACACTGAGCAGATGTGGATGCTAACAGGCCCAGTGAGGAGGAGGAGCGGTTTTGCTGTGTGGCAGGCAGTGTTGGATGCGTCTAGCAGTGGTGCTGTGTAGGGAAGTGACTACAACATTGAAATAACTAATTGTAGGCTAATTATGGGTCTCTCAATGACATAGAGACAATCTTTACTTTCTAATTCTTCATGGATGTTGAAATGTGCTTCTTGAATGTGGTACATCTCTAACATCAACTTATGTGACGCCAAGGTTTTTGAGGACGGCCACGATAAATGGAAAATCAGAGATGGAGTTCCAAAAAGCGTTTCAAGTCCACTCCGCTCCCCACAGGGCTTTTCTTTTTTCTCTAACTCTACTACCCACCCACCTGACAGACATTTCCCGAGTGCTTTTAGGTGCTCGAGATGCAAGGCTGCGATCAGTATGGGCTCTTCTTGGGGGAGATCCCACTGGTTCTTACCTCATCTGCTGAAGCTCTGGGTGGATTCCAGGGGTACCTCTGGCCTGTATGCTAGGAAGAACATTGACTTCTAGCTATAAATTATCTGGAGACTGTATTCTCTCTTTGCTAACCCATCCCTTTTCAGATTCATCTTCTTCTTGGGCCACTTTCATTTCAATTCTGGTAACATACGGGGAATGGAATCTAGATGTTTCCCAGTCTCACCGCAGTTTGTCTTATGAGAGCATCAGAAAGCAAAATCATAAAACACCATAAAACACCAGGTTCTAAAGTAAGTTTCCTTCATTCAGAATCAGGGGTGTGGAAGGAATGTACCTAGAAAATCACTAGCACGAGTTACAAGGACTGCCATTCTCCTTCCAGTGCAGTGATATTTGAAAAAAGACAGATGGATTACTTGCCTAAATAAGTATTTTTGGGGGACCACGTTGTGGTATAGCTTCTGTCTGCAATGCTGGCATCCCATATGGTTGTCAGTTTGTGTCCTGGCTGCTCCACTTCTGATCCAACTCCCTGCTAATGCGTCTGGCAAAGCAGCAGAATATGGCCCAAGTCCTTGGGCCCCTGCACTCACATGGCAGACTTGGAAGAGGCTTCTGGTTCCTGCCTTCAGACTAGACCAGCTCCAGCCACTGCAGCTATTTGGAAAGTAAACCAGTGGATGGAAGATCTCTCTAAATTCTGGCTTTCAAATAAGTAAATCTTTTTTAAAAATATATTTTTGGAAGTCTCTAGATTAAAAAAAGTCATGTTTGAAGGTCATTTGAGCACACGCCAGTACTTAGACATAGCACTATTTTGTTTGTATGTGTTTCAACATTTTTATGAGTAAGTATCTAAGAGAATCTACTGTGTTCATCCATAATTTTTGTAAAGGTTTATTTATTTATTTGAAAGTCAGAGTTACACAGAGATAGGAGTGGCAGAGAGAGAGAGAGAAAGAGAGAGAGGGAGAGAGAGGTCTTCCATCCGCTGGTTCACTCCTCAAGTGGTTGCAATGGCCAGAGCTGTGCCCATTTGAAGCCAGGAGCCAGGAGCTTCTTCTGGGTCTCCCATGTGGGTGCAGGGGCCCAAGGACTTGGGCTATATTCTACTGCTTTCCCAGGCCATAGCAGAGAGCTGGATTGGAAGTGGAGCAGCCGGTTCTCAAACAGGCACCCATATGAAATGCCAGCACTTCAGGCCAGGGTGTTAACCCACTGTATCACAGCACTGGCCCTGTGTTCATCCATGATTAACAATTACAAAAACAAAATACTGAAACCCTATTTCAATGGCTTATGTAAGTGAGAGAAGTCTTTTTCTCTTTAATAAGAGGGCTAGAAGTAGGTAGCCAAGGCTGAAGTGACAGCTGACAAATGTCCAGAATGAAAACCAGGCTATCTTCTCTCCTGCCAATCCAAGCTGTGGCTTTTGTGCAGATGATCACAGCTTGGCTGTGATATCCAGGGAAAGAAGCAAGGGAGAAAGCAGGCAGGTGTTCTTCTACTAAACTTTATTCAGGAAGACAGTCTACAAGGAGCCAGGTGCCTATATTTCATTTCTTTGACCAGACAGGCTCCTCTAGCTGCAAGGGAGTCTGGGTAGGAAAATACTTTACTTTCTAGGTACTGAACAGAAAAAAAGAAAAGGATGTTGGACTGGGTGTCAAGCAAACCAACTAACAAAACCTACTATAATGATTTCTCGTGTATATAATAATGAATGCAACTTACAGCTGCGTTTCTCTCCTTACTGTCTGCTAAATGATTTCACAACATACTGCACTTAGGGATGCAAAGTGCTTCATACACATGTTTACATGCTTATTTAAAATTTCAAGCTTCAAGAAATTTTATTAAAACATTACTCATCTCTTACTTTGTTTCTACACTTGATGTACTAGAAAGCTATACACTTACAACACAAAGCTTTCTTCTTTTGTCTTCCTTCATAAGAATTGCAGGTGCTTATTCTGTGTCACCTTGGGTGAATATTTTCCCTTTCTATATCCAGCCAGTCTGTTGTTCTCACATTTATCTCTGTGTGTGAGGGTAGGAGCAGTGCCTGTAGTATAGGAAGGAGTAAATTGCCAATTCATCAGCTGGTTGTGTATTATTCTCTCTTGCTATGTGGCACATTTTGTCCTAGCTGATTTATGGGGTTGAGTAGTTACACCCAGAGAGTGACATGCCACTCACATGTGCTCTGATTACTCATTATGAGCCTTAGGACACCATACAACTCACTAATGAGTACATTATAATGCTGGCCAGTGCTAATTAGATGATAATCATGTGCATTGCTTTATTTACAGTCTATCCATTTAAATTAATTGGGCATTTAATTGAACACAGTGGGAAAGAAATTGGAATTAGATTTAGATGTCCCTCAAAATTATTTTCACCTGCCATCTCATATGCAGGTAAGATTATCTGCTTGATCTGGAACTTTAGAAAAACACAAATGAACATAATGCTTATCTTATAATGGGACATATGCATATACAAATTTATCTAAAAATATGTTTGTAAATAGCAACCAAGTTTGCAAATTTTTACCTCTAGTAACATCCTTCTGTGGTCTCACTAGACAGAAATTCTGTGTGCACAAGTAATGTTTAATAAATCAAATCCATGGTTGGAATTATAATGTGAGATCCTAAAGCAATCTGAGAATGTTCTGGTATTAGGGTGGAAAATTCACATTTAATTCTTCAATAAATGCTGCAAACTACATCTAATTGTGATCTAGAGTATCCTCACAAGATACCAAAATATTCTAGAATCTTTATTAAACTATTTATTTATGATTTATTTATTTGAGAGAGAGAGAGAGTGCATTCCCATCTACTGGTCTACTTCCCATATGTCTAGAATGGCCAGGACTGGCTCCAGCCAAAGCCAGGAGCCTGGAACTCAACCCTAGTCTTCCATATGGCTTATAGGAATCCAGTCACTTGAGCCATCACCACTGCCTCTCCAGGTCTGCATTAGGAGGAAACTGGAGTCAGGAGCTAAAACCAGGAATTGAAACAGGCACTCCGATGTAGGATGTGGTCATACTAATCATACTCTGTGTTTTCCTGAGAAAAGGTGCTTAGTGGGTAAAATCTTGAGACTTTGCTGTAGACCTCTTTCTTTTTTCTTTTTCTTTTTTTTTTTGACAGAGTTAGACAGTGAGAGAGAGAGACAGACAGAAAGGTTTTCCTTCCATTGGTTCACTCCCCAAATGGCTGCCATAACTGGAGCTACACCAATCTGAAGCCAGGAGCCAGGTGCTTCTTCCGGGTCTCCCATGCGGGTGCAAGGGCCCATCCTCCTTGGGCCATCCTCCACTGCCCTCCCCAGCCACAGCAGAGAGCTGAACTGGAAGAAGAGCAACCGGACTAGAACCCGGCGCCCATATGGGATGCCGGCGCTGCAGGTGGAGGATTAACCAAGTGAGCCACTGTACCGGCCCCCAACTTCTGTCATTCTTGAGGCTACTTCATTGGTTATAGAACAATTTCTCCTTCAAACTTTGAAAGCAAATCTTTATGTCTTCTGACATTAGTTTTACTACCAAGAGGTCCTACATCTCGAAGTTCTTTATTAAATGAACACATTCCCTTTCTCTCCTGCAAAATTTTAAGTTCTCCTTTTCCCCAGTTTTCTAAAATTCCAGAATAATCTTTATTTGTTGTATTCAATACTCAGTGAATGTTTTCAGCTTCAAAATTCCTATCCTTCAATTATAGGAAATGATCTTGGATTACTTTTTAAATCATGTTTTTCCCTCAGTTTTCTCCAAACTCTCTGGAGCTGCCATTAACTAACAATTACACCACCTGGGTTGTACCGCTACTTTTTTTTCCCTACCTTGATTTTTTCATTTGTTTTACTTTCAGAGAAATTTTCTTGACGTGGTCTTCTAATCCTTCTATTTCTTTTTTTCTTCAGTAAGTTTTTAACTGGGTTAGGCAGAGTTTGATCACAGAACAAACATGGTGAGAACATTAAGGAAGTACAGAAAGGCTTCTGGTGTCAGAGAGCACAGGTTAAGTCAACACCCCAGGCATCTGAGAAACAGTCATCCAGCAAGATTGCAGAGACCAAATCTTGTTAGTGGCAGAGGATGCGGGGTAAAAATGGAGACTTTGATGTCCCCAAGTGTTGCAAAATAAACATGCAGCTTCTTAATTTATAGTCATTTTTTTAAGTTGTAATCTCCTGTATCACTGAACCTCAAAAAGCAACTGTTTTTCCAAATCATTTCAAGCCCTGTTCAATCAGTCCTTCCCCTCTCATCAATACTGGTTAGGTACCTTATTTGAAATGAAAATAACTCTTATTCATTCCTTTTTCATACCCCATACATTTCATTCCAGGAAATAGGCAGTCTCCCAGCACAGAGCTCATTTTCTGCCTCTTTGAAATGCAAACCTAAACGAGTGGATATTGGTCCTTTGTCTTCAACATTGGAGGGTGAGCATGTGCTGGCTGCAGAGTTTCCAGGCGGCATCTTTCCTCTGCAACTGCCATTTTTTTACAACTTAACTGGAATGCATTTCTCTGCTCTCTGCCTCTCTAACTTGGCAACCATCAACAACTCCGGTATGACCTGTTAGTCTGCGAGATCAGCTTTGCAGTGATCTACCAGGACACACTGGGCAGGGGATATTTACAACACCTCTCCATATGACACAGCTCAGGCTTGCTTTGTTGGCAGAATTTCATCTCTTGACCACAGGAAGAAAAAAATGGACATGCAGAGTAGGTTTGCGAGGAAGATGGGAGAAGGCAAAGACATGGTGATGGCAGGAGACCTTGGTGGAATCGTGCAGCCTCGCTATTGAATTTTTCATTTTTTCTATCTAGAAGTCTTTTGTGTATGTTTTTTGTATGTTTATTTGAATAGACTTTTTTTTATTGAAACAGATGGAAATATCTCCCCTTGTGTCACTGAGTGTATTTATTACCACTCTGAGTATTTTCCTAATATTTGCATTGTTTCTGTTACTAATAATTCCCTTTCTCCTGTACTATTGTTGTCACTTTCGCTTTATATGCTGAAATATTTCCTGGGTGTCTGGTGAGCAGTGGCAGACCCTGAGGAGCCTGGGAAAGCTCTGAGTGAGTGGATGCAGTGGGTGCATGCTGTCGGTGAGTGGACCTCATAGCGTGGCCGTCTTGCTGGGAAAGTTTCTCTGGAGGATTCCTAGCATTAAGGCCTTTGGTCTCTTAGATTGGCCACTATCTGTAGAAAACCACTCTTGAATCTTCTGTTGTGTAGAGGTAGAGGAGTCAGACAGGTTAGTAGGCAGGCAGGGTGGTCCTGGTGGAAATTTAGGGTGCAAAATGCTTGCTTTCCCCAAAAGTTACCTTTAGCAAGGTCAAAAGTGCCTGCCCCATTTTGTAGGAATTTCCAATTTTACGCAAGGGAGTGGCGATTCAATCCTTGTTCACAGTTTACTGTAAACACAAGTTACCTAGCCCTATTACAGATCAGGTTGTGTCTTTGCCTTATAACTAAATGTCAAGCTGCTTGTCAAAGTCTTTTTCTTCCTCAAAATTGTGCTTAAAAACCCCACTATCACCAGCCTCTGGGTTTTTCCTCTCTTGGAGCCCCCCTCCAGGCCACTCTGGATGAGGTCTCTGACTTGAATAAATCTTGCTTTTAAATACATCTGGCTCTTCTCTTTGTCTTGTCCACTTGGAAATTCTTTACTTCCAACCTCCTGTCTGTCTCCTGTATGCCAATTTCCCCTTCAACTGCAACTTGCAGTCCCTAGGGCAAGCCTGTCTGTGAGCCCAGCAGACAGGAAGCACCTGCTGAGATTGGGAAGGGAAGTGGGGATGGGGGCGGGTAGGAAGGTGGAAGGGGTGGGGCTCTGTGCCTCTGTTTCTACATGCTCTTTCAGCTCATTCTTCTGTCTTCAACCCCCAACTGTCCCCCTTCTGGAAGCACCCCCATCTTTTATATCCTGAGCTTTTCTGGGGGATCTCTAGTACAAAACAGGATGTTCACAGGCTTTCCTGAAGAAACACATTTTTGTTCTCTCTTGTCTTCTAAACCCATTTCAGTTGTCCATTTTGTTTTCTGTTTCCCCAAATGTTGTTGGTATCATTTTTTAAAAGATTTATTTATTTATTTGAAAGGCAGAGTTACAGAAAGGCAGAGGCAGAGAGAGGGAGAGAGGCTTCCATCTACTGGTTCACTCCCCAAATGGCCACAATGGCTGGAGCTGGGCCAATCTGAAACCAGGAACCAGGAGCTTCTTCCAGGTCTCCCATGCAGGTGCAGGGGCCCAAAGACTTGGGCCATCTTCTACTGCTTTCCCAGACCATAGCAGAGAGCTGGATTGGAAGTGGAGCAGCCGGGACTCAAACCAGTGCCGGCCCCTGCTAGTATCATTTTGCTTTCTTTATTCGTGTGGATTTATACCTTCTTCAGTTCTTTTAATAGCATTTAGTGGTGTTTTCAAGGGGCAGGGGCAAACATGAGTGTGTTTCTACTATCTTCAACTGGCTCTTTGTATAATACCTTAGGAAGCTACAGCAAAGTAAAATGCACTGTTTCCATGAATAGGATTTCAAGGAAACAAAGAACAGACACCAAAATGTGTGGGGGTGGAGGGGAGTACTAGGTCTTGGTACTATTCCAGCAACACTGATAAATCCTAGTCCAGTACATGGTGACTTCGACCACCACCATCATCACCACCACCCTGCACTACACCCTGAATCGACTGCTAATCCCGGCCCCCAAAGTCTTCCTTAGCCAGAGAACATCCGGTGTATCCTTAGCCTTGGAAATAAGTGACTTGGTTTGCACATGCAAGAAAATCTTAGTTTAAAACACAGCAGCTCTTTGTTCCTTTGCTCTTTTCAAATTTGAACTTGCTTATTACAGACCTGGTTCTGGGCACACTGCACGTTCAAGAATGAAAAGATAGCCATTTGCCCTAGAGGAGTCCAAAGTCTCATCGTTCCGTGCCTTGTCATTCATCCCCACACAGTGACTGGAACTGGTTCCCGCATAGAGAAGCATTTGGTGATGGCTGAGCAGCCGTCTGACCTTGGATTTTCACACACACGGATCCCAGTGGCTTTCATTTTCAACATGGACATGTAAAGCTGAATTACTGCTGAAGGTCATTAGAAATTAGCTTGGATCCCAAAATACGACAATGTCTGTAATGGTGGAATGTCAAGATTCCTTTCTAAAGAAAAAGAACTCCTGCCTGCAACTGGTGCACCATCTGTGCAGGACGCTCTTGTGTCAGGTCAACTGATGGGGGATCCCGTGGTCACCAGCTTGTAGTAGGCTCCTTTCTGCACCATCAGTTCTTCATGCGTCCCCTTTTCAACCACCACCCCTTGTGACATGACGGCAATGACGTCTGAGTTCTGGATGGTGGACAAGCGATGGGCAATGACAATGCAAGTCCGACCCTCTCTAGCTTTGTCCAGAGCAACCTGCACCGTCTGCAAAGAGAAGATGGAAAGTTGGTGCCAAGTGGCCTGACTGGCCCCCAGCCACCACTGCATGAGGTGAGGGACACACCTCCTGGGTAACAACAGGATTAAGGTCAAATGAGAGGACTCAGCAGGTATTCACAAGGTGCAATGCGTCAATGACTTAAATTGCAGGGCACAGGCTGAGAAATTTCCATGAAGCGAAAATGAATCAAACTATGAAGTCACTATATAACTTTACAGTACTTGATGGTCTAGTTTACTATAATGCAACCAAGAAAAGAGCGTAGGGTAGCATAAGTGGTGATTCCTGATACTGTTTTTCATTGAGGTCATTTTAGTTCTCTCTGAAATGAAATCTTGATTTTAAGGAGTTAATAATAAATTCTGAATGTCATAGCTGTGTATTCCCCAGTTGTATCTCCTTTCATGCAAACTTCACATCAGATACCACTTCCTTATTTGTGCTGTATGTGGCCTACCTGCTATGTCACATAACTTTAGAACTATAAAATACTTGTATGTGTTGCATAACGGATGTCCTAGATTACTTTACCTTGTTTAAGAAGCTAATTAGTTGACCTCAAAAAAAGAACTTAGCCTAAAGACTCTTAAAATAATTTTTAGTTTAAAGTTAAGGAAATTTGTTTTACTTGAAGCAATCTTATGTTAAATTGTCTTCTCTCAATTATTGTCCTTTGGTTCTACAAAGTAGCACCAACATATACTGCTAATAAATTAGAAAATTAAAAAACAGTGCCATTTTACAAGGACATACCTTGTAACAAAACACTCATTTGCAATGATACAAGACTTTGAAAATCAGTACATACCTTTTCACTTTCTGTGTCTAAGGCAGAAGTGGCTTCATCTAGTAGCAAGATTTTAGGGTCTCGTACAATGGCCCGGGCAATAGCAATGCGTTGCTTCTCTCCTCGAGAGAGTTGAGATCCCTGGGACCCAACGTTAGTTTCATATTTCTGGAAAAATTACGGTAAGTTTGAGAGGCAGAAAACAGTTGTGCCGCATGGAGCACACATCAGTGGTGCCTCTGTGAATTTAAAGGGTTGTTTTTTAACTTCAGCATAGAGAATGAGTCATACAAAAGACATCAAATTCACTTAGGAATACATAAAAAATAGGGCATTTTTGGCCTTTGTGCTGGGAAATAAGAGGGATTTTGACACCTAGATCTTCTTTTATCTAAGTTTATTTTAACATTTGTTTATTTTCATTTTACTTGAAAGGGAGGGAGAGGGAGATGGACAAGGGGGTGGATCTCAAACCAATAGGTTCACTTTGCAAGTACCTGCAGTAGCTGGGGCTGGCCAGGCTGAAGCCAGGAGCCTGAAACTCCATTTGGGCCTCCCACATAGATGGCAGGGCCATCATCCACTGCTTTCCCAGGTGCCTTAGCATGAAGCTGGATCAGAAGTGGAGCAGCCAGTACTTTAACTTGCATTCCAATATAGAATGATGGCATCCCACACAGCAGCTTAACCCACTGTGCCATAGCATATGTCCAGAGAAGATCCCATTTTTAAGATCCTCCTTGACTCGCGACTCCCTGATACCTAGGCTCTTATCTGGAAAACCTTTCCATGATGAATTAATCCCAGGAATGCCTTTTAAGATATCTTCTAGTCCATTCTTTTTACTGGGGAAGCTTCCTTCTGGAACACAGCCTTGGGTTGAAATCACACTCTGCTACTTACTTGCTCAATGATCTTGAGCAACTCATCTAAATTTCTTTGAGCTCCAAATTTGGCTGAAAAAAAAATGCAGTACTAGTACCTCGTTTACAAATTTGTTGTTGAGTTTTAGATGAAATTAGGAAGGAAAAGAAAACGTCTAGGCAAATGCCTGGGCAGATTACCTAAAAATATGCCACATGTATGGAAAATCTACTGTGCACGTGGTAGTATACTATTCTAGCTGGATTGTTATTTGATATTCAAAGAAGCTATATTCTCCCTGTTTTCCAGATTATAAAGTTGGGTTCTAAGTTGCAAGAAAAATGCACAAAGAAAAACAATAAGCAGTGAAGGTTCCATCTACATCCAGGGGTGTCTGGCTTCTGAGTCCTTGCCCTTGACCACTACTCTTTCTTGCCATCCACAACAAGGTCTGTTTGCATCCTCTGCCTCCCTTGTTTCTGGACACATGTTCAAGGAAGCCAGTTGACATCCATGACAACCTCCTTTTCCTTGTAGAGACAAAGCGCTCAGTGAAGAGCCTCATGTGCAAGTCTGTTTAGGAGAGAAGCACTGAGCCAATTCAAGCCAGTGTCTTACACAAAATGCATAGGGTGCTCAATAAAGGCTTATGGAATAAGTTCATCTTCTGGGGGACACACAAGATTTGTTTTTCAATTCAGGATGAGGCAAATAGTCATTTCTGTGTGCTTGCTGGTTAGGTTACCCAAGTTAGAACCAGGCCAAGAGCCCAAGACTTAAGGAGTCTTTGCAAAAAAGAGCAAACGAAAAGTCACTACATAATCACTTACAAAGGAAAGTTCTGAGTAATATTTACAAAAGGATGTGAGGAGATGTTTGGGCGCTACAATTTGATTCCTTGTCTTAATTTTCCTTGTGATTGACCACCAAGAGAAACACTCTGTAGATGGAAAAATGCAGTTGATACATGCTACATTTGGATCTGGCTCCAAGAGACACCGAGGCAGTTGCAACTTACTCCACCATATACAGCCTGCTCTGCCAAATACAGAAATAATGATGATGTCAGTGGTAACAGCGGCAGCTTTCCTTGGGTGGCCATTAAGTGCATTTTTTCATTTTAATGGTTTGTTTTTTGATTTTGCATTTTGCAGCCGGAGCAATCTCAGCATGGATCAGTAATTGTCTCACAGTTGCCTGGTTAGTAAGTGGTAAAGCTGACATTCAAACCTATGTCTGGTTCAAATCTCAGAGCTTTGCCACTGGGCTAAGCTACAACAAATTCTATACCATCCATTGGGATGGATAATAGAATACTTTCTGAAACTAAAGAGTCTGTTGATGAAGGACATGTTCTTTGCTGAAAAGACTAAGATAATCCCAGATCCCTGGGAAATAAATTATGCTGCCTCTGAACTTGTCCCTGAGTCAAAAGCTTCCTCCTTTTTGGCCATTCTACCTCTCCCCGCCCCTGCCCCACCCAGGGAACGACCTCAGTACTCACCTCCGGGAGCGACATGACGAAGTCATGCAGCTGCGCCTGCTTTGCAGCTGCTACGATTCTTTCCATGGAGATTTCTTGGGTGTTGTCCCCGTACTTAATATTGTCCTTTATGCTGCAGGCAAACAACACCGGCTCCTGGGAGACGATTCCAATATTTGAGCGGAGGAACTGGATGTTTACTCTCCTGCTGTCATGCCCGTCTATCATCTGCCAATAGAGGTGACAACAGAGGGCGGTCAACCTTAGCATTCCAGCGGTGAGGAAAATTCAGATTCTAGAGGTAAGTGCTATACAGCACACTTCCTTTGCTTAAGAAGCAACAACCCGAGGACTCTGGGAAACATTATGTTGCCTGATGTCCAGAGGTGGTGCCTGTCAGGAGTTGTGTTGAAGCTCACATGGATCCAACTATAGTCTGGCTTGTTTGTTACCTACATTCTAGCTCTACAAGTGGTACAAATGAGGGAGATATTCAGGACAATATGCAGTTAAGAAAAAAAAAATTCCTTATACTTTAGTGTAGCACATTCTCTATGAGTATGAAGAATTACTCAATTCTGAGACTTCATGAATCATGGAAAGGAGTTTCTGAAGCAAAGCTATAGGATGAAATAAGGGTCAAATCTATCTTCTTGATTTTACTGACAACAGTCTTTGATTAACTAAGAGGCCCAAGTAAGGAAGCAATACAATCACTTAGTCAATCAACAAACATACATTGAATCACCTGCCACAAAAGCACCATGCTAAACAGTCTGTGTCTGCTATATAAATAAAAAAAACACAACATCTGTATCTTGGAACTCACAGTCTAGTTAGGTAGTCAAGTGGAGGTATTCTAATGTCTACATTTGATCTGGTTCACTGAGAACAGTAAAGGTACAGTATGTCTACCAAATGGCTTTACAGAATTTGACCTTCAGATTTCAGACAAAGATTATGATAGGAAGTGTGATTATATTTTAGACAGATTGTCAGCAAAGGAAAAAATGAATACTATTAGAAAAAACACAAGGCATTCCTCAGCAACTACTAGTGCTTGCTCATCTTGTTCTACTTATTTCCTACAGTATTTGAGTCTGTAAGGCACTACTGAATGCATCATTGAATACCAGAGCTGCTTAGTAATGGTTGTATATGTGCTGTACGGTGAGTTCCTAGAAGACAGAAAACATGTTTTATGCCCTTTAGAATCTCTCATAGACAGTACTGGGCAAATTATAGGTATCCAATTACATGTTGAAAACTGAATATTTGCATTAGGTATCTTCCTTAAGAGCAAGGGAGATTTTTTTTTTTTTTTAAGATTTACCATTTATTTACGTGAAAGGTGGAGTTACAGAGAGAAGGGGAGAGACATTCATCAAATGGCCATAATGGCTGGGACTATCCAGGCTGAAGCCAGGAGCTAGGCTGAAGCCCAGAGCCTGGAATTTCTTCTGGGTCTCATGCATGGGTGGCAGGGGCCCAAGCACTTGGACCATCTTCTGCTGCTTTCCCAGGCTCACTAGCTGGGAGCTGGATTGGAAGTGGAGCAGTAGGGACCTGAACCAGGGCTCATACAGGATGCCAATGTCCCAGGTGGAGGCTTAAACTGCTATACCAAAATGCCAGCCCCAAGAAAAGGAAATTTTTCAAAATTGATTAAAAATAATAGGTTTTGGCCGGCGCCGTGGCTCAACAGGCTAATCCTCCGCCTTGCGGCGCCGGCACACCGGGTTCTAGTCCCGGTCGGGGCGCTGGATTCTGTCCCGGTTGCTCCTCTTCCAGGCCAGCCCTCTGCTGTGGCCCGGGAGTGCAGTGGAGGATGGCCCAGGTGCTTGGGCCCTGCACCCCATGGGGAGACCAGGAAAAGCACCTGGCTCCTGGCTCCTGCCATCGGACGAGCGCGGCACACTGGCCGCAGCGCGCCGACCGCGGCGGCCATTGGAGGGTGAACCAACGGCAAAAGGAAGACCTTTCTCTCTATATCTCTCTCTCTCACTGTCCACTCTGCCTGTCAAAAAAAAAAAGAAAAGAAAAAAAGAAAAAAAAATAATAGGTTTTTCTACTTAAGACTATTTCCAGTAATTTTTTATAATGACATAACAATGTATATTGTGCCTAGGAAATGGCAGACATCATCCTGACTTCTTCATGGGCCTTGCTTCCTCAGACTGCAACAACCACTGAGCAGCGGAGAAACATGCTTTGTACGCACGTCAGCGTTGCAGAGGTCAGACGGGAAGGATCCAGGTCCCTACGTCCCACGTTCAGTGATAGGACAGCACTGACTTTGAAAATCTGAACCTTCTCACTTACAGGAGCATTTCCTGTGTAATGGGTTTCCCAGGTTCATCTATCACCACATGCTTTCAAACAGATTAAAATCTTTACACCTGAAGTTCATCATAGAAGTGACTATTTAGGTTACAAGCAATCAACTTTTCCTCCTTACATTCAGAATGCCCTAGATTTTGCCAAAATCTATCACTTATTTCCTTTCTCTTCTATAAGCAAGAGAAACTTGAGTTGCCTTTTTCAAGTTTCTGTTAGCATTTCTCTTCATAATGTTACCAATCTTCATTGCAATGAAGATGATATTATCCAGGGAAATCAGAAAGTACTTTAAAAACATTGTAAACAAATGGTCAAGAATGGAACAAAATAAAATGTTTTCAATCCATATCTGAACCATTTCTCTTTTTTTCCTTTTTTTATTTGTGTCTGTGTGTGTGTTGTTCTTTCTTTTTTCCTTCTTGTTTTGAAACATCTCTTAGAAAACTAGTTGTGAGCATGCACCAAAAAAAGAAGGGTGAAAACCGGAAAATGAAGATTAGGAAATACTGAATCTAATCCAAGAAAACACTGGAAGGAACTCACAGGATGATAATTAATTTTTCAACACGCAGAGGTGGCAGTTAGTCCAGGCTATGACAGAAAGGAGGGCAAGAAGCAGGTCTGTCAGCACAGATGGCAAGATGGAGGCATTGGAAGAAAACAGGATTGTTATAAAGGCAGAGAATGGAAAAAAGAGCATTTTAGAAAAATACTCAAGATAGAAAATGTAATGATAATGTACCTCTCTATTTATGAAATGAACAATATTTACATAATCATTTTAAAAGCTGTAAAAATTGATCTTCAACTTTTAGAATCAACCTAGAGTGAAAGCAGGAAAGAGAATCCATGTTATGAATGGAATGTAGGCATTTTGTATTGCTGATTACATGAAAGTATACTAAGGACTTGAGGCGTAAAGAGAGTAAGAGGTGAAAACAAAGGAAGGATTGCTAGCCTTCTGGGGAAGCCATTGTAATCCATAAGCTGTACTTTGGAAATTTATATTCTTTAAATAAAAGCTTTATAAAAAAAAGTGGGAGCTCATGAGATATTATCTGTAAGTGGGGGAAAAGCAACACAAGTATACTAAATGTAAAACAGACTATTAAAATGCTGTTACCATATTGGGAGGAAGTGAGAAGTGGGGAATGGTGAGGGTAAGCAAGATCACCTGTTAAGGATCTACATTTGTTAAACTGTGAAATAGCACCATAACAGTTAGAAACAGAAGTGATCACTGGAGATCTAAAAGCATCAAGTGGATAACAACAGTTGCCTTGGACCAGAGAACTAGGAGGTGTGGGGTAGAAAGACAGAGCAGGGTATTGCTTTTCATTAAAAACCTTTACCTTTAATCTTCTGCACATATAACTTCAAAGGAAAGGAAAGAACAAAGAGAAAAGAAAAAAATGCTGTGAAAAGTAGGTGATTCACCCATTTTTCAAATACCCTTGCCAAAGTTTTATCATACACGGCTATCAATCTAAATTCCTTGTATTATTTTAGAATTCAGTTTCTTGAACCAGAATTGCCTCAGCTTTTTTCATGCTCAGTCCCCTTTCTTGCTCATTTATTGTTGTGTCCTTTATCACCCCCGCTTTTTCCATTCCCGGTCATTAGTTTCCTGATTAGTCTGCACTTTCTGCTCCATTTACGAGTAAGTGAACGCTCCTGTTAAATACACTCATCTCCAGCTTTGCAGCGTGCCCGGTTTTCTTGCCTAACTGGTCAGCAGGCCATCTGGAACTGGGAAGAAAACGATGTTAGAAATTGTGAGGTGGCATCAGGTCAACCACAAATGGCTGGAACCTGGAGAATATCCACAGAGGTAAGTGTGCAGGACAAGCACTTTCGAGGGAGTCTGGCAAGACTCAACCTGGAAGACAGCGATTCTGCCCATAGACAACATCCTCTACAGCATCTGCACGTCTTACCACTTTGCCATGGTCAGGGTCATAGAAACGTTCCAACAGCTGTATGCTGGTGCTTTTGCCACATCCGCTGCTGCCAACAAACGCCAGCGTCTGCCCGGGACTCACTGACACTGAGAGACCATTGAGGACTTGTATATCAGGCCGAGAAGGATATGTAAATTTGCAGTCAACGAAGTCAATCTTCCCCTGGAAGTTGTCCTGTGGATGGGAGGGTTGGAATTAAATCCTCATATATTCCTACTGGAGTCTAGAATACTGAAAGTTTACCTAAATCTGAGTTTTTAATCCCCAAGAGGCCTTCAAAACCAAGCTGCCAAAGTCAAAGTATAGAGCTAGGGCGATGCTGTTGCACAGTGGGCTAAAGCCTCAGCCTGCAGCGCCGGCATCCCATATGGGCGCCAGTTCGAGTCCTGGCTGCTCTACCTCTGATCCAGCTCCCTGCTGATGTACCTGGGAAAGCAGCAGAGGATGGCTCAAGTCCTTGGGCCCCTGCACCCATGTGGGAGACCTAGAGGAGGCTCCTGGCTCCTGGCTTCAGATCGGCTCAGCTACAGCCACTGCAGCCATTTGGGGAGTAAATCACCAGATGGAAGATCTCTCTTTCTCTTTCTCTGACTCCACCTCTCTCTGTGACTCCTTCAAATAAATAAAATAAATCTTTAAAACATTTTTGAAAAGTATAGAGCTAGCAATTTAATGCAATGACATTCATTTTTTGAAAAGAAATATTTAAGGTATATAAATTTCATGTATTTCATATATACAGATTTAGGAACATAGTGATCTGTCCCACCTACACTCCAAGACTTATTCCTCCCTCTCCTGTTCCCCCACTTTTTTTTTTTTTTTGACAGGCAGAGTTAGACAGTGAGAGAGAGGGGCAGAGAGAAAGGTCTTCCTTCCATTGGTTCGGCCACTATGGCCGGTGCACTGCGCTGATCCGAAGCCAGGAGCCAGGTGCTTCCTCCTGGTCTCCCATGCAGGTGCAGGGCTGAGCACTTGGGCCATCCTCCACTGCCTTCTTGGACCACAGCAGAGAGCTGGACTGGAAGAGGGGCAACCGGGACAGAATCCAGCGCCCCAACAGGGACTAGAACCCAGGGTGCCGGTGCCGCAGGTGGAGGATTAGCCTAGTGAGCCATGGTGCCAGCCCCCATTCATAGTTTTTACAAAGATCTATTTTCAGTTTATTTTATACTCATGAAGTTAACTCTCTACTAAGTAAAGAGTTCAACAGATAGTATGAAGAAAAAAAAGCACTGTTCCTTAACAGAGGATACAAAGGCTGTAAACAACCATTGAATCTCCAAATGTTCTTTTCACTGCAATACATTACATTTTAGGTACTCTGTTAGTTACCCCAGGTCGGGGAAAACATATGGGTATCTGTCTTTGAGGGACTGGCTTATTTCACTAAGTATAATGGTTTCCAGTTGCATCTATTTTGTTGCAAAAGACAGAATTAATGAAATGGAATGACATTCTGTTCCTTAGTCTAGAGGTATAGAATGAAGAAAGGCTTTAGCAGTGACGTGAATGACCTTTGACCTCTTACTCTGTTTTAACCCAGGAGGATTTCCTTGACATTCATTCCTTACATTTTGAATGGAAGAGAATAGCTAGAAGACATTATTACAGAAACCACCAACTGTCCAAATCCCTACAGGTCTGTTCCCCCAAAGACTTAAAATAATGCTATGCTTGACATGTCTCAGAAAGTTACTTCAGGTCTGTCCTGCAAAACTGAGTAACTCAATTTTATGTTAGGGTGCTCAAAACTCTCTGCATTATGAACTCTAGGAATGGGCAGACATTTAATAGACCACTAAAAGGCTTTACTTTTACTGAGCTGAGGAGAAACAGAGTATTTGACTACTTTTAAAAGATTTCAGAATTGAGTTCAGATATGCAAGTGTTAAATCTGTTTTGCTCTATTGAATACCCTGAGACTTCCAAAACTGGGCAGGGAAGATTAAAAATCACCTCCTAAGAGTACCAGTTAGAAGAAAAGATACTTGTTGAGATTTAATTAAAATTTTCTGGGAAACCACATGAGCTAAAACCTGAATCTTGATGAATGTGAATCATTTAAATTTTATTAAAAAGGAAGAACTGGTTTTCCTACATACCACACCAGTACAGCATTTTAAAGCATGGTGGTTGAGTACATCTCTGATGACATCTAGTTTCTTTCATTTTGGAACTAAGTGTGTTTTATATTACACAGAATTTATCACTCTTTGGATATTGCTGCCATATTCAAGTGCCATTTTTATGAATGATTTTTAATGCTAATTTACTTAACTCCTTTACATTTATAAATATGCTCTCTGTCCATTCTCAGTACACGTGAATGAACCCGTGTACTCTATACTGGATGGTGTGAACCTATATGCTATATACTACATGTGTATAAGTTAAGGATATTGTCTGAACATTCCCAATGGCTGGTCTGTGTGCACACACACATAAGGACAGCCCTCTTCCCTCTCAATACTTACCCATTTTTCACCTGCGTTACTGTATACACTGATTGGAGGTTGTCGGTCCAGCAGTTGAAAAAAGCGTGCAGCTGATATTTTCGCCTTGGCATAACTTGGGGTGTAAGAGGAGGCTCTCCCAAGAGCTGTTGCACTCATAACAACTGCAGAGATCACCCTGTAACCAAACAGACAGCCAGGAGGAGAGGTGTGATCCAAGTGATGACCTAAGAGGCAGGAGTTCAGGAGTTTAGCCCTGGTTGGGCTGAAAAGATCAAGTCACTTCAGATTTGACTGGTAATGTGAGAGATTAGTGTTCTCAAACTGTGTTCTATGAAAGAGAGGTGAGAGATGGAATGACTGAAAACGGAGAGGCTCAGACCACTACACCCAGATTCAATTCTTTTTTTTTTTTAGGATTTATTTATTTATTTAAGAGGCAAAGTTACAGAGACAGAAATAGAGAGAGAGGCGGAGACACACACACACACACACACACACACACACAGATAGAGAAAGAGAGAGAGAGAGAGAGAGAGAGAGAGAGAGAGAGAGAGAGAGAGATTCCACCTGCCAGTTTACTCTCCAAAAGGCCACAACTGCTGGAGCTGGGGCAATACAAACCCAGGAGCTTCTTCCTGGTCTCTCATGTGGGTGCAGGGGCCCAAGGACTTGGGCCAACTTCCACTGCTTTCCTAGGCCATAGTAGGGAGTTGGATTGGAAGAGAAGCAGCTGGGATATGAGCTGGCACCCACATGGGATGCCAGCACCACAGGTGGAGGCTTAGCATACTACACCACAGCGCTGACTCCCAGATTAAATTCTTTTTAAAAGAAATTTGTTTGAGGGAGAACAAAGAGTTCCAAAAACAAAAATAAAAAAAAAGAGGAAATAGGAAGGGGTCTTTAAAAATTACCATATAGGGTTGATTTTCTTTGTAGTTCTAACATTCGTTGAATCTACAACGGAGGTTACAAGATGGTGATTGGTGGTCTAAGCATAAATTCTGTGCCAAACTACATATAACCCATACTTCAGATGCTATGAGAAACATATACTTGTCTGTTTCCTATTTGTCCAGCCTTTAACTGTATTCAGGATGTGCTTGCTCAGTGAACAAAAGAGTAAATGAAGAAGTGAATAATAAATATGGTGAAAGGTCTGTTGCTGTATAGATTATGATGTGAGGGGCAGTCCCTAAGGTTGTCCACCAGTACTGCCATGCCCTAGGCCTGTGTCAGGTGGGGATGGGAGGCGGAGGGTGTGTCTTCTTGCTCAGTTTATAAGCAGGAGTATTTTAGGCTTGAGTTGAAGACTCAGACATCCCCAGGAGCCCAATTCAAAGCTCAAGGAAGTGAAAAGCTCTTGTAATAAAGTGGAAGGTGGGGAAGATGACCTACCATTAAAGCAAAGTCAAAAAAACAGGAATTTTCTGCAGTTCCCACATTTTTACATGTTTTAAATAATTTTTAAGAACTTTATATGGGGTGAGCATTTGGCCTCTAGGTTACAATGCCCATGTCATGTATTGCAGTACCTGGGTTCAATCCTTGGCCCCGACTCTATCTTCCTGCTAATGCGGACCCTGGGAAGTAGTGGTGATGGTTCCAGTGACTGGCTCTCTACCACCCATACAAGACACCTGGGTTGAGTTTAGGCCTCCTGACTTGTGCCTCAGCTCAGTCCAAGTTATAGCAGGCATTTGGGGGGGTGAATCAGTGGATGAGAACTCTTACACTGTCTGTTTAATAAATAATAAACCAGACAAAATAAAACAACCCAAACAACTCAACTCATGTCTTTTAAAGCCTGGCTATAACAAAACACACTTAAAAGCTAGCTTTACAAAAAAAAAAAAAAAACTTATATAAACCAGACAAAAACAAGTTAACAGTGTTTTTTGATTTGGTTTAGTAGCTTTAAATATGCAAAGATTTAGAAAAATAGACTCTCCTGGTTGGAGTGGGTGTAGTAGGGCAGGGTGAAAGTGCTGGAGGAAAGCTACAGGTAAGAAGGTAGCACTCATGGATAGAGAATGAAACCCAAAAGATTTCTACCGAGTTCACTTTTTCTAATGTCTCCCAAGGCTATCTGAGACCATCTGCCCCTCAGCATCCTCCACCACACCTATTGACATGTGTGCCCAGCCCCCTGGGTGCCTTGACACACTTAGGGACTCATTTCTGCAAATGTGAGAAACAGGTTTCCAGGCTAACCTCAGGAAAGCAGTCTCTGGCTATAAGAAAGGAACCTAATGCCCCGCATGGTCTATGCTGTCCCTACTTAGGTGTTGGCTGGAAACACTCCCTCTTCGTGAAAGAGTAGAATTCAAATATGATAGCTCTATGAACCATCTCACTCAAGACCTCTAGAGTTTCTCAGCCATCAAACATGGTAGATTGTTTGTAAAAATGACCACACTGGGGCCAGCACTGTGGTGTAGCAGGGAGAGCTGTTGCCTGTGATGCCAGCAACCCCATATGGGCACTGGTTAGAGTCCCACCTGCTCCACTTCCAATCCAGCTCCCTGCTAATGTACCTGGGAAAGCAGTGGAAGATGGCCCAAGTTCTTGGGCCCCTGCATCCACATGGGAGACCCAGATGAAGCTTCTGGCTCCTGCCTCCAGCCTGGCCTTGTCCTAGCTATTGCAGCCATTTGGGAATGAACTAACCAATGGAAGGTCTCTCTGTCTTTCTCTCTCTCCTCTCACTCTCTGTGGCTTTGCTTTTCAAGTGGATAGATACATTTTTTTTTTAAGAACACATTAATTCAGGCTGCTATGCATCTCTTTTCAATATGGCTGTTTTACTCCTCTCACCAAAAGGCTGATTCCATTTTTCTGTTCTTTAAATCTGGGCTTGAGATGATGGCCCGAATACTTGGGTTTTTGCCATGCACAGATGGGTGTACTTGGCTCCTGGCTTTGACCTGGCCCAGCCCTGGCTGTTGCAGACATTTGGTGAGTGAACCAGCAGGTGGAAGATCAATCTCTCTCTCCAACGACCCCCTCGCCTCTTTCTGTCACTCTTTCAAAGAAATATCTTTCTTTTTAATCTGTGCTTGGCTTTCTTTGGCAAAACAAACGTTAGAAAGTGTGACACAAGGAGAGACCTGAAAGGTACTTGCTCACTGGAGCTTGTCCTCTTGTTGTAATTGCAGCTCTCACCAGAGAGGCCATGTGGACACAGAAGTACACTCAGAAGCCTGATGGAGTCAGCCCAGTACATAAAAAAGCACGGTGACAACCCACAGAATCCTCAGAAATAATAAATCCAGCAAGTGTGGGATGCTTTATTGTACAGCAAAAGCTAAGTGAGAGAATTAGGCTATTCCTCCCTTGAGTGTTCACCTTTCATAAATGTGGATATTCCTCACCTGAACACGTAGCTGAAGTGCAGCCCCTCGTTGGAGATTAAGTAACCTCCATATCTGTAGGAAGCAGAATTTGCAATAAATGTTATGCATTGGGAAAAGCCAAAGCAGAGTCCGTAAACATTTGCCTTTTTGATGGCCGTCTTGTATGGCTTCTCCAGCTCAGCCTCAAATGTTTCGATAAACTTCCTTTCCTTCCCAATTCCAGCAACGGTGCGGATGTTACTGAGGGCTTCACTGGTAATCTGAAGAACGAAAGAGAGTCTTAGAACAACATGGTGGAAATAATTCCTTTACAGCTTTTCAGTTGCTACATGGATTCCATCTGGTGCAAATGGCAGAATGTGCTACCAGCCAGAGATGCAGGCACACGCCAGAAACACACACTGCTGCTGGAATTAACCCTAGCTGGACTGTGAGACAGCTTGTCAAATACATTCCAGTTTCACTGTACCATGGCCCTGTTGCCTCCACTTGTGGCAGGGAGAGGAAGGGGAAAAGAGATATACATGACTATCCTTGAAAGCTTTTTAACTTCTTTGAGAATTCTTTTGATATGTCCAAAATGGTGTCTTTAGATGTCTTCTGAGATCAAAGATCATTTAATACCATAATTAAAAATAATCTTCTATTTTCCCCAAAATTAATCTACCTAAATATTGTGTCTAACATAAGTAGAATGCTTATCTTTTAGTCTATACTAGGAACCCGTGTTTGTTTCAATCCACACTCTAGGGCAAATCATTGTTACTTCTGAGTGAGAGTCAGGCCCAAGCATGTGCTGCCTTCTACCACTGGCACAGGCAGTCATTTTGGCTTCTGCCTACTGGGCAGTTTCCATATTCCCTCCTTTATATGACAAAATATAGGCTATAGAGAATTTATTAAGTGTGTGTGTGCGTGTGTGTGTGATTTCTGATGTCTACACCATGATCCCCTCACTTATCTCTGATGACCAGATATTAATTAGAACACACTTTTTTAAATGCATATTTAAAACCTAAACTGTGGCTTGTGATTCTGTTTGGAAAGGACATCGGCCATAAGCCTAGCTGGCACTGATATGTGAGCATAAAGTGTGCTGATAAAAAAGATGCTAGCTCCTCTTTATGTGGACAGCATGAGTCCGGGAGCCCATTAGGCTGGAAAACCTAACAGACAGAAAACTGGACCATTCAGGCTTCCCGCAAGCAGACGTGGAACAAATGGCTGTCAAAGGGGATGTCAAACATGCAACCCTCTGTGTTAGCCTCATGGTTTCTCTGCACCTGCTCAAATGCATGGCCTCAGAGCTTTCTTGGAACAAGGCACATATGTAAAGAGCTAGTGGGAGGTTTTTCACAGGGAGGGTTTTTGGGCTGGCAGCTTCTTTAAGTCTCTTTGGCCTCCCCATTTCTAACCATTTGTCTGAGAGCCACTCAGTCTCATGCAGTCTGGAAATTTGATCTATGAGATTACCTGTCCCGCCTTCTCCAGTGCCTGCTTGTCTCGAGAGGCAAATCCTGTCAACATCTTGGTTTGTACGGCTCCTGACAGAGCCAAGAAGGGGAAGAAGCACACTATGACCAGGGTGAGTTTCCAGCTGAAGAGGAAGGCAATGATCATGGCCACGGTGACGTTAGTGAAGGAATTGACCATCATTCCAATTTGAGAGCCAGTAGCCTGGGAACAAAAGCAATTAGCCTATCTCAGACAGAGTCTATCCTACCAACAATCATTATGTGAAAAGGCTATTTTACATGAAAATGGTAGGACTTTTTTTTAATATGATAAAATATTCCTAACAATGTTTACCATTTTAGCCAATCATAGGTTGCAATCCAGTGTCATTAAAGACATTCACAATGTTGTATAACAGTCACTAACATCTATACCCAAACCTTTCATTATTCTCAACCAAAACCCTATAGCCATTAGACAATAATCTCCCTTTCCTCCCTCCCCCAAGCACCTGGTAATTTTTATTCTATTTTCTATCTCTATGAGTTTGCCTATTCTAGATACCTCACAGGAGTAGAAACAGACATTTGTCTGTATGTTTCTGGCTTAATGTTCTTTTTCTCTCCTTTTTAAAGTTAGATTTATTTATTTATTTATTTGAAAGTCAGAGTTACAGACATACAGGGAGAGATGGAGGGGGATCTTCCATCCACTGGTTCACTCCCTAGATGGCTGCAATGGCCAGAATTGTGCCAGGCCAAGGCCAGGAGCTTCCTCCAGGTCTCCTACATGGGTACAGGAGCCCAAATACTTGGGCCATCCATCTTCCACTGCTTTCTCAAGCCATAATCAGGGAGCTGGACTGGAAGTGGAGCTCCAGGACAAGAACCAGCACTCATGGGATTTTGGCATTGCAGACGACAGCTGAACTCGCTATGCCACAACGTTGGCCCCGGGGTTAATGTTTTCAAGGAAATGTTCATTTTCACTGTAGTATGTCAGCATTTAATTCTTTTTTTAAGGCTGACTATGTTCCATTGTATGTTTATATCACATTTTGTTTATACATCCATTGATGGATACTTGTTTTTTTTTTTCCACATCTTTTGGTTATTATGATTAATGTTGCTATATGCACTGGTGTGTAAATACCTATTCATGCCTCTGCTTTCTATTCTTTTGGATTTAGGCCTAGGAGTGGAATTGTTGGGTTGTATGGTAGTTCTTTGTTTAAAAAGTCAAGTTCTTTTAAATAATGATATCCCCTAATATAATTGAAAATTGGATTAATAAAAGTCTACTTTATTCATAGCTTCTCAGAAGCTCAGCTATTGACTAACTTCATTTTACAGATGTCAGAGCCAGAGCAGCACATCTGAGATTAATGCAGTCCTAAGCATGGTCTACATGTGTCTCAGGAACATATGCGTTTGGGTTGTTTGAAAAATACCACAGCACTGGGCTTGGGCGATTATTATCAGTGAAGATGAATGTTTCCTCTTTCGTTATATGGATAAATTCATTCATTTATTCATTTGAAAGGCAGAGTGACAGAGAGAGGGGGAAAGACAGATACCTTCTATTTACCCAGAATTATATTTTTAAAGTTGATACAAGACTATTACAGAATATTATTTTGATTTTTATTGAAGTTAGCCTGTTCATTGGTACAAAGTTACATGTTACCTTAATATAAATGTGTTTAGTCAATTCAGATGGAAAAAATGGATTCAGTCCCCAATATAAGTGGAGGTGGACCACTGGTGTAGGTATTATAAATACTAATCAGAAGTATTTTATGGCTCCAAGTCTTCATTTCAGTTACAGCTATGCAGATGTGACTAATGTTTGGTGTATGCTGTATCAAATAGTGGGCATTGTGGTACAGTGAGTAAAGCTGCCATCTATGACGCCAGCATCCTCTATGGGCTGGTTCACGTCCTGGCTGCGCCACTTCCAATCCAGCTCCCTGCTAATGCACCTGGGAAACAATGGAAGATGGCTCAAGTGGTTGGGCTCTTGTACCCATGTGGGAGACCAAGAATAAGCTTACGGCTTTGGCCTGGTCCCGCCCTGGCTGTTATAGGCATTTGGGGAGTGAACCAGTAGATAAGAGCTCACTCTCTCTCTCTCTCTCTCTTCTCTCTATCTCTCCTCCCACCCCCACCCCATAACTGTGTCTTTCAAATCAATAAAGTACATCTTTAAAAAGAAAGTCAGGACCAGTGCTGTGGCATAGTGGGCTAAGCCTCTGCCGATAGTGTCAGAATCCCATTTGGGCGCTAGTTTATGTCCCGGATGTTCCTCTTTCCATCCAGCTCTCTGTTATGGCCTGGAAAAGCAGTAGAAGATGGCTCAAGTATTTGGGTTCTGCACCCATGTAAGAGACCTGGAAGAAGCTCTGGCTCCTGGCCTTGGATCAGCCCAGCTCCGGCCGTACCAGCCTTTTGGGGAGTGAACTAGCAGATGAAAGACCTTTCTCTCTGTCTCTTACTCTCTGTCTCTGTAACTCTACCTTTCAAATAAATAAAGAAAATCTTTTTTTTTTTTTTTTTTACAGGCAGAGTGGACAGTGAGAGAGAGAGACAGAGAGAAAGGTCTTCCTTTTGCCGTTGGTTCACCCTCCAATGGCCGCCGCGGTCGGCGCGCTGCGGCCGGCGCACCGCGCTCGTCCGATGGTAGGAGCCAGGAGCCAGGTGCTTTTCCTGGTCTCCCCATGGGGTGCAGGGCCCAAGCACCTGGGCCATCCTCCACTGCACTCCTGGGCCACAGCAGAGGGCTGGCCTGGAAGAGGGGCAACCGGGACAGAATCCGGTGCCCCGACCGGGACTAGAACCCAGTGTGCCGGCGCCGCAAGGCGGAGGATTAGCCTGTTGAGCCACGGCGCCGGCCAATAAAGAAAATCTTAAAAAAAATTGAAAGTCTTGTAGATTTATATATTCCCTACAATAGTAATCATTGTGTACATGTGTGTTTTTTCAACCAGAAGTGAATTTTTTGAAGTAGTCAAAAAATTTCCGGCCGGCGCCGTGGCTCAACAGGCTAATCCTCCGCCTTGCGGCGCCGGCACACCGGGTTCTAGTCCCGGTCGGGGCTCCGGATTCTGTCCCGGTTGCCCCTCTTCCAGGCCAGCCTTCTGCTGTGGCCCGGGAGTGCAGTGGAGGATGGCCCAGGTGCTTGGGCCCTGCACCCCATGGGGAGACCAGGAAAAGCACCTGGCTCCTGGCTCCTGCCATCGGACAAGCGCGGTGCGCCGGCCGCAGTGCGCCAGCCACGGCGGCCATTGGAGGGTGAACCAACGGCAAAAGGAAGACCTTTCTCTCTGTCTCTCTCTCTCACTGTCCACTCTGCCTGTAAAAAAAAAAAAAAAATTTCCAAGTACATTAGTACATTATTAGAATTAATATCCAGGAATTGATAAAAGAATTTTGAAGGGGAAAAACTGTACAAGGATCTTCATTACAAGATATTTAAAATTTATCATGTTATGATAATTAAAATGGAGAGTTTTAGCATAGATGAAGCATAATTGATCAATGAATGAAAACACAGAATTCCCAAATAGCTCCAATGTGTGTGGGAAGTTGGTATTCAAGATGGGAAGGAGGATTTCAAACAGTGGGAAATGAAATCTGTTATATTCAACAAATATTGTTGAAATATTTTCTATCTCATTCGAAGAAACCAAAGTCACATATCTACTTACATCAATATTAAGATATATTTGACCTTGGTTAGCAATCTCTCTCTCTCTCTTTTTTTTTTTTTTTTTACAAAGAAGGTACTTTTTAAAAAACAAAAATATTGGGACTGGCGCCGTGGGGTAGTAGGCTAAGCCTCTGCCTGTGGTAGTGGCATCTCATATGGGTGCCGATTCATGTCCCAGCTGCTCCTCTTCTGATCCAGCTCTGCTGTGGCCTGGGAAAGCAGAAGAAGATGGCCAAGTGCTTGGGCTCCTAACTCTGACTTTCAAATAAATAAATAAATCTTTTAAAAAAAGATAATTACATATTTCTCCTTTAGAAGCTCCTTGTAGGCTGAAGGACACTATGTAGTCTTTCTTTCATTTTTTTTTTTTTAAAGATTTCTTCCTTTTTTTTTTTTTTTTTGACAGGCAGAGTGGACAGTGAGAGAGACGGACAGAGAGAAAGGTCTTCCTTCCATTGGTTCACCCCCCAAATGGCCACTATGGCCGGTGCGCTGCGCTGATCTGAAGCCAGGAGCCAGGTGCTTTCTCCTGGTCTCCCATGCAGGCACAGGGCCTAAGCACCTGACCCATCCTCCACTGCCTTCCTGGGCCACAGCAGAGAGCTGGACTGGAAGAGGAGCAACCAGGACAGAATCCAGCACCCCAACTGGGACTAGAACCCGGGGTGCCGGTGCTGCAGGCGGAGGATTAGCCTATTGAGCCACGATGCCAGCCCAAAGATTTTTTATTTACTTGAAAGGCAGCATTACAGAGATGGAGAGGGGGAAGCAAAGGGAGAAAGGGAGAGAGGGAGAGAGAGGCAGGGAGGGAGGGAGAGAGAGATGGAGGGAGATCTTCTGTCTGCTGGTTCACTCTCCAAATGGCTGCAATGGCTAGTGCTGGACCAGTCCAAAGCCAGGAGCCAGGAGCTTCATCTGGGTCTCCCACATGGGTACAGGGGCCCAAGCACTTGGGCCATCTTCCATATGGGATGCCAGTGCTGCAGGCAGTGGCTTTACCTACTATGCCACAGTACCAGCCCCTAGTATGCACTCTTACAGAAGTTGAGAGTAAGGTAGTAATTGCCAGATATTGGAGAGAGGATGAGAGGTAGAGGGAGGGATGAGGAAACATTTGTCCATGGGTAAGCCATAGGAGATAGGAGAAATAAGTTGCAATGTTCAATTGCACAGTAGGGTAATCATGGGTGATTATAATCATTGTCTCAGATACATAATAAATGTTTGAAGAGATAGATATGCTTAATCTGAGCATTACATGATATATTTATATTTTGAAACATCACATGATATCCCAAAAATGTGTACAATTATTATGTCAGTTGAAAAAAATTAATGAGTAAGCTAAAACAAGAAGCACGCATCAACAAAAAAAAGTAATGATTTACTTATTTAGCTTAAGTTCAAGAGTGGGGAAAATAGGCACTGGAATAGTCAAATGATGAGTGAAACTGCTACCAAATTTCCTTTAACAGGGAGACAATACATATCAAAATCCTTCACAATTGTTATACATTGTAATCTAGTGACTGAATTTTGAGAACTAAGGAAGTAAAAAATGATATGGCAAGTTTTATTTTTAAACTAATATAAATTTGGGGGGGGGGCTTAGTGGGTAAAGCTGCTGCCTGCAGTGTTGGCATGCCATATGGGTGCCAGGTCGAGTCTTGCCTGCTCCACTTCCGATTTGGCTCTCTGCTATAGCCTGGGAAAGCAGCAGAAGATTGTCCAATTGCTTGGGCCCCTGCACCCATGTGGGAGACCTGGAAGAAGCTCCTGGCTCCTGGTTTTGGATCAGCTTGGCTCTGGCTGTGGCAGTCATTTGGGGAATGAGCCAGCAGATGAAAGACCTGTTTCTCTCTCTCTCTCTCTCTCTCTCTCTCTCTCTCTCTCTCTCTCTCTCCCCCCTCTCTTTCTCTCTCTCTCTCTCTCTCTCTCTCTCTGCCTCTCTGTAACTCTTTCAAATAAAATAATAAATTAAAAAAATAAATTTGGGTAGGTATGTGGCACAGTGATTAAGTCACTGTTTGAGATGCCAGCATCTCATATCAGAGTACTTGGATCAAGTCCTGGCTCCACCGCTTCAAATCCAGTTTCCTGCTATTATGCACCATGGGAGGCAGCAGATGATGGCTCAAGTATTTGGGGTCCTGCTATCCATGTGGGAGGCCTGGATGGATTTCTGAGCTCCTACCTTCAATCTGGCCCATCCCTGGCTATTGTGGACATCTGGGGAATGAACCAGCAGATGGAAGATCTCTCTCCATCTATTTCTCTGCCTTTCAAAAAAAGAAAAAAATAAAGAAAAAATCTTTTAAAATATTTATTTACTTATTTGAAAGGCAGAGTTAGAGATAAAGAGAGATCTTCCATCTACTGGTTCACTTCCCAAATGGCCACAACAGCCACAGCTGGGCCAGGCCAAAGCCAGGACCCAGAAGCTTCTTCTAGGTCTTCCACATCGGTGGCAGGGGCCTAAGGACTTGGGCCATCTTCATGTGCTTTCCCAGGCACAAGAGCACGAAGCTGGATCAGAAGTGGAGCAGCTGGGACATGAACCAATACCCAAATGGTTTTGCAGGAGGCAGCTTACCCTGCTATGCCACAATACCAGCTCCAGAAAAAAATTAAAGTAACACAAAATTGTTTGTAAGGGGAAAAAACAAAACGGAACCTATCAAGAATTCTTTAAGAAATGACAGTATGTTAAAATGATGTTACACTATCATTGAAAATGTTTTTGTAGAAGAAGATATATTGATGGATACATGCTCACATCAGAAATTTTAGGGGGAAAAAGAAAGGCTACAAAACAATAAGTAGAGATTTACCCTAAGTCTGTGAGGAACACATATACTTACTCTGAAGGTGTAGGATTGAAAGTGAAATATCTACAGGGGCTTTCTTTTAAAAGGACTTCAGGTCATTGGAAATTGTCCCATACCATTTTTAATATTTTTGGATTGACAGTACTGCAGTATAGCACTATCAACCCATTGACTTTTTTTTTCCACGAGTACTCTACCACCCCTGCTATGTCCCCACTAAGTGGGGATAGAGCAGGAAGTCACCATCCTTGAAGAAGACAGAACAAGCTCTCTCCAGACAATGAATCTGCTGGTGCCCTGACCTTGAACTTCCCAATCGACAGAACTGTGAGAAATAAGTTTCTGTTATCAATCACCCAGTCTAAGGTGTTTTGTTTCAGCAGCTCAAACACTGTTACCTCCACAGCTTACCCCTTGAACTTGGGACGCATCTGTAGCAAGTCTAGTTGTCAGTGCTCCAGGGCTATTTCTGAGGTCATCAAACCAGCCAATGTCTTGCCCTAACATTGCCCTAAAACCAAATTTACGTAGTCTTTTTGTGAGGAGCTCTCCAGACTTGGCAAAAGCGTAACCCTAAAACATAAAGAAGGAATTTTTAGAGATATTTTAATATGAAAAGCACTGGAAATAGCTCAATCACTTACTAAAAGACAATATTTCTTACCTGCAGAAACTGGGTGAAAAAGGATACACAGCCCACTGCTACAAAAAGTAGGCATATACCATCAATCTGTGACCTCTGCTCTTCTTTGTCAGGTAGTGAAAAAGTCTTTGAAAGATAGTAAGCCAGAGAGAGACTTCATTAATATAAATAATTACAAAATAAATGTACATGTTTAAATTAAATTTTTCTTTTTTCACCATAACACGTTTGTCCAAACCCACAGAACATAGACCAATAGTGAAACCTAGTATAAACTGTGGACTTGTGGATGTCATGGTATGTCAACAGGGGTTCATTGACTTTGATAACTATACCCCCAGATGAGGCATGTTTATAATGTGGAGGAAGGCAGACGGTACACAGGAAATCTTCAAACTTTCCTCTTAACTTTTCTGTGAACCTGAAACTGATCTAAAATAAAAAAATAAAAAATGGTTTCACTTTAAGCACAGTATTGATTAAAACAAAGTCAGCTGTGCACATTATGATGATATACCTTAATATCCTATGGAGCAGGAAGCCTGGTGAATGAAAGCTAGTGGTGAGAACTTACAGAATTTTTGTGTTGTTTCTTTGCTCAGGTTCAGCCATTGCTTTGATACAGATAAAAAAGATGATGAAATGATGTCAATCATTAAAGTAGTAAGGCAGAGAAAAAAGGAAGGAAGGGAAAGAAGAGAAAGTGGGAAAGATAGGTAGGTGAAATGAATGAAGGAACTTCAGAATCTGAGAACATAAACTGGAATGCAAGAAAGATGACTTCCACAATCAGGTATCTTGCCTGTTATTAGTGTGTATATATGTATATATACATACACACAAATATATAAAGTAGTAGTTTATTTATTATATAAAAATAAAATCATCATTAAGAAGGCAATTAGCTACCAAGGGATTGATTGGAATTGGTTTGAGAAAGAAAAAAAATCCTGGCCTTCTGAGACTAAGGCTTTTGCCTCTGAATAACCAGAGATGGAAAACATTCCTGTCCCTAAATTATGGAGATTGTGAGTGAGGTTTTTAGAGTCTACAGTGAGGAGCAAACAGTATTCATAAGTCCATTCTGAACTTGCAGGTGTTTGCTCAGGTAACATTGAGAACCAAGCTGCTGCGGTAAGAAAATGGAATAGACAAGTTCCAATGACAGTGAAATGGATTTTAGGAATAACAAAATCTTCCTAATTCATCCTAAATGATGGGGAGCTGCAGGATAAATTCTTATTTATTGTTTTCAATTAATCTGAATAACTAGAACTAGATCAATAAAGAGTTACTCAAAGAAAAACATTTATTCAATAAGCACTGAATGCTAAATAAATCTCCCTGAAAGCAATGTGTACTACTCCAATGACAAATCCTATTTTATGAAGTAAATAAAAGTAATTGGTTCAATTATCATAACTTCCAAAGTAGAAGAAAAGGCTTGGAATTAATGAGGTTTTTCTACACCTAGGACAGTTTCAAGGGCCTTCTAGTTATTAATATAGCTGCAAGTGGGCTTGGAAAATAGCATATTTCTTCTTCTTCTTCTTCTTCTTCTTCTTTTTTGACAGGCAGAGTGGACAGTGAGAGAGAGAGACAGAGAGAAAAGTCTTCCTTTGCCATTGGTTCACCTGCCAATGGCCGCTGATCCGAAGCCAGGAGCCAGGTGCCTCCCTTGGTCTCCCATGGGGTGCAGGGCCCAAGCACTTGGGCCATCCTCCACTGCACTCCCGGGCCACAGCAGAGAGCTGGACTGGAAGAGGAGTGACCGGGACAGAATCTGGCACCCCAACAGGGACTAGAACCCGGGTGCTGGTACAGCAGGTGGAGGATTAGCATAGTGAGTCGCGGCGCCGGCCACACATTACTTCTTCCCAGGATGATATCACTCACAAGTTTACTTTACATAGTTCACAAATTCAGGAATTTAAAGATATTTTTGGTTTGTTTTTTTTAAATCACTATGCAAATATCCTGAAACCCCAAACTCTAATGCCACAATTTCCTTTCTCAAAAGTTACCTATTATAACCATGGACTCTAGAACTTCAGATTAGCCTATTTAACTCTTATTTTATAGATGGAAAACTAAAGTTCAAAACATCAAGCCGTTTGCTGGAGTTCATTCAGCCTGTAGTTATTATTGGGTAAGCAAATGCCTATTTCTCAGTTTCTAATGCTTGCTCCTTAGGTTCTGGTACTACCCACTTTTTCAGTGTTAACAGAATATATTTGGCTAATGTTAAAAGCCACAAAACTGTTTAGTTTGAGAGTAGACAATACAACCCTGTGAGGATGTCAATGATGCGTTGACATGGACAGCTCAATTGCAGGTGTAAGTCCATGCTAGAATTTCTGGTTTGGACCAGAAGAACCATAGACAATATTCTCTCCATTAGTTACTGAGTGGTGGTCAAGCTGAAGGCAGGAGTTACCAATTGCTGGTCAGCTTGGCCATTTCCTGAACCACTAGGTGCGGATCGGATCTTAGAGAGCATCTCTGTCATTCCTTCATTTTATGGTTGAGGAGACTGAGGTCTAGAAAAGTGACGTCATGTGACTCCAGAGCATGCAATATGTGGTCAGCAGCCAGCAGAGTCAGTTTCAGAAAGTAAGGTCTGCTGACGGGAATGCCAAACTCTCTCCACATAGCTCCTACCCATGACGTGGGTGGAGCTGACTGAGTATTTTCATAAGACAGAAGGAAATAATCAGCAAAGAAGCTGACACCTGGATTTCTTTGAAAAGCAAACATTCACAGCACAAGCCTGGATCTACTCTATACCTTCTACACCTACACCTTTGCTCAATGGGTTGCATTTCTGCAGCCTCTCCCTACTAGAAGGACAGTCTCAGGGCAGCAGAGAACAGCCTTGGTTTTCTTATTCCCAGCTCTACCTCCTAAACCAGCAACAGTGTCTGGTAAATAGTGAGTGCCCAACAAATACTTGTGGAACAAAGAATGGATTTTTCTGTTTAATGTTTGTTTTCCTTATAGACTGGAAACTCCACCGGGGGGAAAGAATCAAAACTGAATGGTCCCTGTCCCCAGCAAGGTTTCCAGAGGAGACAATCACTGTCTACTGAACGAATAAAATAACATCTTCTTCTTCTTTCTCTCTCTCAAATAAATGAGTTTTTAAAATGTGAAAAAAGAGGCCGGCACCGTGGCTCAATAGGTTAATCCTCCGCCTGCAGCGCCGGCACACAGGGTTCTAGTACCGGTTGGGGCACCGGATTCTGTCCCGGTTGCCCCTCTTCCAGGCCAGCTCTCTGCTGTGGCCTCGGAGTACAGTGGAGGATGGCCCAAGTGCTTGGGCCCTGCACCCCATGGGAGACCAGGAGAAGCACCTGGCTCCTGCCTTCGGATCAGCCCGGTGTGCCGGCCGCAGCATGCCGGCCATGGCGGCCATTCAAGGGTGAACCAACAGCAAAAGGAAGACATTTCTCTCTGTCTCTCTTTCTCACTGTCCACTCTGCCTGTCCAAAAAAAAAAAAAAAAAATGTGAAAAAAGAACATTCCTTTGATGTTGGTTGTTGTACTTACTGGGAATAAAAGCTCACTATTTATCAGATTTTCAGGGGTATGCATTTGGTGTAAGATGCCATTTGGGGAAAAAAGCTACCTCTTGGGACCCATGCATCCTGGTTCAAGTCCTAGCTCTTCTTCTAACTCAGCTTGCTACTAATGCGCACCCTGGGAGACAGCAGGTATTTGGGTCCTTGCCACCCATGTCAGAGACCTGAATGGAGTTCCAACCTTCTTGGTTCAGCATGACCCAGCACTGGCTGTTATGGGCATTTAAGGAGGGAACCACTGACGGAAGAGCTCACTCTCTCTCGCTCTCCCTCTTTTTCTCTCTGCATTTGGGTAGTGAACCACCAATGGAAGATTTCTATCTCTCTCTTTACTTTCCAATAAATGAAAATACATTTAAAAAAAATTTTTTTTTGACAGGCAGAGTGAACAGTGAGAGAGACAGACAGAGAGAAAAGTCTTCCTTTTCTGTTGGTTCATCCTCCAATGGCCGCTGCGGCTGGCACACCGTGCTGATCCGATGGCAGGAGCCAGGTGCTTCTCCTGGTCTCCCATGGGGTGCAGGGCCCAAGCACTTGGGCCATCCTCCACTGCATTCCCTGGCCACAGCAGAGGGCTGGCCTGGAAGAGGGGCAACCGGGACAGAATCCGGCGCCCTGACCAGGACTAGAAACCGGGATGCTGGTGCTGCAGGCGGAGGATTAGCCTATTGAGCCACGGTGCCAGCCGAAAATACATTTAAAAAACAATTTTTAACAAAATATTGTGACACTACACAACCAGAAATTCAATTAATTGGTGTTGAAGGTTCCTGTGTTCCCAATTTCCTATCTCCTGCGGTTCCCTAAAATTAATGTGATTTCCTCCCTTACAGGGCAGTATAAAAATTAAAGAAGTGCCTGCAGCTCTCCAGGCACAACTGGCTTACATCTGTTTGTGGTTACTCATGTTTCTCTGTACAACTCATGCTTGTGGAGTATTTTCCTAATCAGGGTCTCTACTAGAGAGAAGACAAGGGAGATAAAGAGAAGAGGAAACCAAATGTAAGTAGCTTTTATTGTTATTAAACTCTGATGGTATGATGCGCTAGTAGGCTCTTTAGGGTATGACTCAGAAAAACTGGGAACTAGTCCAGGCCTCATCACCTAATGGCTCTATCAGCTTCAATAAGTGAAAAAGTTCTTTAGTTTCAAAGTTTCCTGCCTTGTTGAACTTACAGGGTTTGTGTGTATGGGTGTGTGTGTGTGTGTGTGTGTATGTATGTAAATTTCCACTAAGAAAGCTTGAGTGCATTTTGATAACTAATTTTGAAATCAAAAGGCTTTATTTGGACCTCTCTCTACAGTCACACTGACTGGGCTTGTATCCTGGCTCCCCCTGGTCATCCTAAGTTCCCTGTGCCTTCACTTGCTCCTTCATAAAATGAAAATAATAAGAATAGCTACCTCTGATGGTTATTAGGAAACTTAAATAAACTGTTATACATAAAGTGCTTAGGTAGTACCTAACAAATGTTTGCAGTTATCACAGCTATAAAGTCAGATGGAGAATATCAAAACGCCTTATAAATGAAAAAAATGGAAATAAGCTTATTGTTTATCCTTGCCTTATTTCACTTCTCTTTTTCCTTTCTCTATTCCTCTCCATGTCCCCATTTAAATGGTGCAGTCAGGAGACTAGAGCATTTTGTACATCATGCACTCACACCTGCTATTATAAGTCAAATGTACCTCAGCTGTTCCACAAGATCAAAATTGTCCCTAAAATCCTTTTGCATTATTCAACAAACCAGCTTTGCATTCTGATTTGGCTTGAATATAGGTAAATTGTCTTCTTCCAACATTAAATCTGCAGCAATAGTATCATTTTTACAGGCATAATGACTGAGAGTTGCAGTCCAAACGAAAGCACTCAACTCTACCTTCTTACCTTCCATGTAATGGAGACCCCAGGAATTTTCCATCCTTTAAAGATGAGAAAAAAGGGCTAACAAAAAAGAGCTAAATATATTAAAAACAATGAGCAGACCTTCAAAAACAATAATATTGGCTGATACAAATGTGAAAAGTATGAGAAGAATACATCTTGTCCAGTTTCTTGCTTACCCCAAGAATCTGGCTGAACAAGAAGGCATAGAGGGGTGTGACTGCCCCATTAACAGCAGCACCCATAGATCCAACCAGCATGTAGGGCCATTCTGGAGCATTGAGCTTCATAATCCTTCTGACTGGAGCAGGTTCAATGTCTTCCGCAGGCAGGTCCTTGTCCTTGAGAGGAGAGAGTAATACATTGGTCATCCACAGTACGCATCCTGCACAAGCTATTTTATTATGCAGCAGCAGACCATCTGGCATTCACAGAGTTGAGAATTATGGAATGGTTATGAGTAGTCTGTGAGTAATCTACAAGATGCAGTGATTTGTAATTTTTTAAGGAATCAATTTGAAATACCTGAGTCCATGCTGTGACTAGTACAAGAATGAACCTTCAGGATTACTCATCTGAATTGAGTTTGTGGTTCTTCTCACTTCATGTAAGTATAAACTATCAGGAAGTAATAAGGATGCTGGATCTTTCCTATAGCTGTATTTATATATGTGAAGATTTGCAAAATTTTCAAGATATGGTTTTTAACATAAATGTCAATTTTCTGTAATGCAGTATCTGGCTACTACTCTGAAGGAGGCCAGGATATCTAAAATAAGACAAAATGATTTACAATATTTATTAGTTTGTGTCAACAACTATCATTTAAATGTTTTTAGTAAGATCTTCCTTAATTAGTGCCCAGAAGTAAGTGGTGTTTCATTGGATTTCTAAATTTCACCTTTCCTTCCCAAGGAGTGAAAATTAGTCAGCACTGCCCTATTCTGATCTCTGTAGTTGCCATTAAAGTGTCAGAGATAGCAAGTTTTTATTCCCCTAAAGGCAAGTATTGTTATAGAACCCTATAGCTTTTTTTGTTTTAAAAGATTTTAGTTATTTATTTGAGAGGCAGAGTTACAGACAGAGAGAAAGATCTTCCATCCACTGGTTCACTCCCCAAATGGGCACAACAGCCAGAGCTGGGCCAATCCAAAGCCAGGAGCTTCTTCCAGGTCTCCCACATGGGTCACAGGTTTCCAAGCACTTGGGCCATCTTCTACAGCTTTCTCAGGCCATAGCAGAAGGCTGAATCAGAAGTGGAACAGCTGGGACTAGAACGGGAGCCCATATGGGATGCTGGCGCCGCAGGCAGAAGATTAACCTACTGTGCCACAGTGCCAGCCCCATAAATGCTATAGCTTTTGCCATCATTTTTCCTTGCTACTGCTGTTACTCAGGCCTTGGTATTTCATCCCATTTATTCAATAATTTGTTAGATGTATTACTCACTCTGTTTCAGAAAGATTTTTGAGGCTTATATAAATTTGTATTTTTTTACTTTCTCTATTAAAATATACTCAAAATCTATAGCAAATTGGTGATAATTGGACTCAACCAAGAGAACTGGACAGGCTCCTCACTGAACTTCGCCACAGGGAAGGACTTGAACAACAAAGGAGGTTGACTGCAGAAAAGTAAAGAAGTGATGGGAACTCCAAACAGCCCAGACTCCGAAAGTCATCTAAGAGAGTAGGGCAAAGCCACCATGGCTCCTACCCCGGTTCCCTGACTGAGGGATACCATCTTGCTCAAAAAAGGTAACCACTGCCTCTGACTGGCAGCCCTGACTGCAGAAGAATTCCATGATCTTCACTGGCTTTAAATTCAGTCTAGAAAACTGACTGGGGTCACAGCAACTGCTTTGTTCCACAAAAGGAACCTGCATTGCCTCTCAGTGTCCCCACAGCCCTGGACTAAAACTGCAGTCCCACAGCCTCTGCTAAACTCCATTCTATTTTAGGGGACAGCAAGTATCCAGGTCACAGCCAGAAGCCCCACAGCCAGAGCCAGAGCCAGAGCCAGAGCCAGAGCCAGAGCCAGGGCACTTCATAGGGCAGACAGCAGGACTCTTTGGATCCCACAGCTGCAGAACTACTGGGCACGAGCCCCTAGAACCATGATTGCTCACTCTCATTGCGAGAAGATCTCCTGGTTTGGGGGCTCAGAGCAAGCAGCAGCCAATACAACAGCCCAGAGGAAGACCCCTTTGCATCTCTTAGCCAGGGCACATTCCCGGCACCACCCTTTCATACCCTGTGGGAACCAGGTCTGCTGTGTGTCCTGAAGCTCTGCGACTGGCAGTTGGTGCTACCATCGCTGGAGTAACTCACACTTACTGGTGGGACACAGAGGGCCCTATCTTCATTTGTCTGCTTCAGGCCTGCAGCTGCTAGAGCACAGTCACCAGTATAACATGGGATCAATGTCTGGTATTTTGGTAAGTTACCTTCTGAGTCCTACAGTCCCAGGACTGTGCTAGTTAGAGTTATATTCCACCTGAGTTTATTTCCAAGGACTCTGTATAAGAAACTCATTGTATCCTGCAGCCCTGGGTCTGTGAGTAAGTCTCAGAGACAATGGTGCTCACCCGTGGCGCCTGAGGAAGGCCTTAACTGCATCACACTGATTGAGGTTTGCACAAGCAGTGAACAGTCTCTAGCATAACCTATGCTTTCTCATGAGACCTGGACAAGGTACAGCTCCATGACTATGACTATTGGTACTATATTCCTTAGAGCCACTGGTCCCATCTTGTAGGACATAGAGGAAATCTTACCTGCTTTCCACTGTCCAGGCCCATGTTTGCCTATGCACAATCCTCAGCATAACCTGTATTCATCCCATGGGACCAGGGCAAGGTCCTTTTTATATCTGGCATTTCTGGGACTAGAACTTTTGATGCTATAAATTCCAGCATCACCCACACCCACCCAGCAGGCACTGGAAAAATTCTCACCCACATAACACAGTTCCAGGGCCAGTTATTGGAGCCACAAGCCCCAGCATGATTCAGGCTTAGCCATGGGGGCAAAGGGAGAGCCTTCTCTGTGTCCCACTCACCAAGAACATGGCCATCACAAAATCCAGTGTGATTGACACTCAACTGTCTGGAGACTTAAGAGACGCACTTTTGGAAGTCCACATCCACTTCACTTGAGAGCTCACAACAGAACACACCAAGAAGAAAAGATGTCTGATCTTGAAGATGACTTTTGAAATAACCCAGTCAGACCAAAATAAAGGAAAAGAATGAGGAAGAATGGAGAAAGCCTACAACACATACAGGATACAATTAGGTGAAAAAATACATTATAATGAAAACTGGAGGGGAAGAGAAGGGAAATTGCCTAGTTAAAAAATTTTCTAAGTCTTGAGAGAGCTATGGACATCCAAACACAGGAAATTCAATAGACCCTGCCAGGATGCAACCAAAAAGAAAAAAAAGAAAAATGAAAAGAAAAGAAAGAAAATAAAAAAAGAAGAAAGAAAAGATCTTCTCTAAGGCATATTATAGTCAAATTGTCAAAAGTTAAGGACAAGGTGACAATCTTAAAAAATGTGAGATTAAAATATTAACTAACAGCAGAAACCTTATCAGTCAGAACAGGTGGGGGTGATACATCAAGGTTTCAAAAGAAAAAAAATTCTAAGAATATTAAATTCAGTGAAGCTCCCCTTAAGAAGTGAAGGAGAAATTAAGTATTTCCCAAACAAACAAAACTGAGAGAATTCATCACCACCAGATAAACCATAAAAGAAATTTGGAAGGGACTACCACATTAGAAGTAAGCATCATGAAAACACATGGAGGTACACAATTCACTAACAGAGCACATACACAAAAGAGAAGAGAATTCAAACTTATGACAAAAAGTATGAAAGCACAAAGAATTAGTAAGAGGCAGAAACAAACAGAAAACATATAAATCTGTAATCAATCAACTAAAGGACCATAGTGTTTTTTTTTTTTTTTAAATTTTTGACAGGCAGAGTGGACAGTGAGAGAGAGACAGAGAGAAAGGTCTTCCTTTACCATTGGTTCACCTTCCAGCAGCCGGCGCACTGCAGCCGGATACAACAGAACTGAACCACACTACTGAACAAAAGGACCAAGCAGACATTTACAGAACACTTCATACAAAAACTGTTGAGTACATGTTATTCTTGTCAGCACATGGAATATTTTTGAAGATAGACCACATATTCACCCACAAATCAAGTATCATTAAATTATTAAAAATTTAAATTATATTAAGTTTCTTAGATCACAAAGGAATAAAACTAGAAATCAACAAGAACAACAACAGAATTTGAAAAATAATGGAAAGTGAACAACATGCTCCTGAATGATCAATGGATCATTGAAGAAATTTTAAAATTTCTTGAAAAAAAATACAACATATCAAAATCTGTAGAATATAGCCAAAGCTGTAATAAGAGAATTTTATAGCAATAAGTGCCCACATTCAAAAAATAGAAAAATCTCTAAACAATTTAACAATACATCTTAAGGACTTAGAAAAGCAAGAAGAAACCAAGTCCCAAATTATCAGGAGGCAAGAAATAATAATCAGAGTAGAAATAAATCAAATTGAAACTCAAATATATAAAAGATCAAAAAAACAAAAAGCTGTGTTTTTGGAAATATAAACAATTGCCTTGTAGTATGTCTTAAAATCTGGTATTATTATGCCTCTGCCTTTGTTTTTATTGTATAAGATTGCTTTAGCTATTCGAGGTCTCCTGTTTTTCCATATGAATTTCAGCAACATTTTTTCTAGATCTAAGAATGCCTTTGGTATTTTGATTGGTATCACATTGAATTTGTAAATTGCTTTCAGAAGAATGGACATTTTGATGATATTGATTCTTCCAATCCATGAACATGAAAGATTCTTCCATTTTTTGGTATCTTCTTCTATTTCTATCTTCAGTGTTTTGCAGTCCTCATTGTAGAGATCTTTGACTTCCTTGGTTAAATTTATACCAAAGTATTTTTTGTGTAGCTATTGTAAATGGGCTTGATCTTAGATGTTCCTTCTCAGCCATGGCATTGTCTGTGTATTGATTTCATATCCTGCTAATTTACCAAACTCTTTTATGAGTTCCAACTGTCTCTTGGTGGAGTCTTTTGGATCCCCTATAATAGAATCATGTCATCTGCAAATAGGGATAGTTTTATTTCCTCTTTCTCAATTTCAATCCCTTTGATTTTTCTTGCTTAATGACTCTGGCTAAAACTTCCAGGACTATGTTGAGTAGTAATGGTGAGAGTGGGCATCCTTGTCTGGTTCTGGATCTCAGTGGGAATGCTTCCAACCTTTCCCCATTCAACAGGACACTGGCTGTGCGTTTGTCATAAACTGCCTTGATTTTGTTGAGGAATGTTCCTTCTATACCCAATTTGCTTGGAATTTTTTCATCATGAAAGGGTGTTGTATTTTATCAAATGTTTTCTCTGCATGTATTGAGATAACCATATGGTTTTTGTTCTTCAGTGTATTAATGTGATGTATCACATTGATTGATTGATTTGCAAATGCTAAACCATCCCTGTATACCAGGGATAAATAACATTTGGTCCAGGCGATCTGTTGTTGGATTTGATTGGCCAGAATTTTGTTGAGGATTTTTGCATCTATGTTCATCAGGGGAATTGGTCCATAGTTCTCTTTCTCTGTTGCATTTTTTCTGGGTTTAGGAATTAAGGTGATGCTGGCTTCATAGAAAAAATTTGGGAAGATTCCTTCTCTTTAAATTGTTTTGAATAACTTGAGAAGAATTGGAGTTAATTCTTTAAATATCCTGTAGAATTCAGCAGTGAAGCCATCTGGTCCTGGGCTTTTCTTTGTTGGGAAGGTCTTTATTACTGATTCAATTTCCATCTTTGTAATGGGTCTTTTTAGGTTTTCTATGTCTTCATGGTAGGTTGTATGTGTTCAAGAATCTATCCATTTCCTCTAGGTTTCCCAGCTTATTGGCACACCACTCTTTGTATTTCTGTGGTGTCTGTTACATTTACTTTTTAATCTCTAATTTTATTGATTCGGGTATTTTTTTGGTTAGTTGGGTCAATGGTGTGTCAATTTTATTTAGCACGTTGAGAAGAATGGGTGTTCTGCAACTGTAAGATCAAAAGTTCTATATGGGTGTATAGTGCCGATTAACTCTGTTGTTTCCTTGCTGATTTTCTGTCCATTTCATCTGTCCATTGCTGAAAGTGGCATGTTGAAATCCACTATTAGTATTGTATTTGAGTCTATGCCTCCTTTTAAATCCCTTAACATTTCTTTTAAATAGCCAGGTGCCCTGTAATTAGGTGCATATACATTTATAATAATTACATCTTTCTGTTGAATTGATCCCTTGATCATTACACAGTATCCTTTGTCTCTTTTAACAGGTTTTGTGATAAAGTCTATATTGTCTGATATTAGGATGGTCACATTGGTTTTTTTTGGTTTCTGTTAGCACAAAATATCTTTTTCCATTCTTTCACTTTCAGTCTGTGTGCATCTTTGTTGGTGAGATGTGTTTCTTGTAGGCTGCAAATAGGTGGGTTTTGTTTTTTAATCCATTCAGCCAGTCTGTGTCTTTTAACTGGTGAGTTGAAGCCATTTATATTCAAGGTGACTTGAATATAACGACTTGAAGTAACGACTTTGCTCTACCATTTTTACGTAAATATTCCTATTCTTTACTTTGGATTTATTGTGTACTTTTTGGGGAGGTTTCCTTCCTTTATCTTCTTCCATATTGATGACCATGTTTTTGTGTTTCTTTGTGCAGCACATCCTTAGGCATCATCTGCAGGGCTGGATGTATGGTGAAAAATTCTTCCATTTCTGTTTGTCGTGGAAGGTCTTTATTAAACCTTCGTTCATAAATGACAGCTTTTCAGGGTGCAATATTCTGGGTTGAAAGTTCTTTTCTCTTAAGATTTGCAATACATCTTGCCATTCTCTCCTAGCCTGTAGGGTTTCTGATGAGAATTATACTGTGCATCTAATTGGAGATCCTCTGAAAGTAATCTGGTGTTTCTCTTCTGCACATTTTAGAATCTTTTCTTTATGTTTTATACTGCAGAGAGTTTGATTACAATGTGTCATGGTGAAGATATTTTTTGGTCATGTCTACTAGTTCTATGTGCTCCCTATACTTGGACATCCCTCTATTTTTCCCAATTGGGAAAATTTTCTGCTATTATTTCACTAAAAAGTCCTTCCAATCCTTTATTTCCATGCCTTCAGAAGCTCATAGAACCTGTATATTTGGTCATTTGATAGTATCCTGTAGATTCCCAATGGTGTTTTTCAGCCTTCTAATTTCTTCTTGTGTTTGATCTGAGTGTATAATTTCCTGTGCTTTGTCTTCTAAGTTGGAAATTCTTTCTTGGGTTTCACTGATTCTGTTGTTAAGGCTTTCCACTGAATTTTTTATTTGTTCTACTGAATTCTTTGTTTCCAAGATTTCATTTTGATTTCTCTTTAAGATCTCAATTTCGTGGCAGAAATCTTCTTTAATGTCATGTTTGGATTTCATTAGTTCATGCATTTGTTTCTGATTACTAAGTAACCCTATTATCAATTTTTTGAATTCCATTTCTGGCATTTCTGCAATCTCATCTTCTTCACAATCTAATACTGAAGTGTTGTGCTCTTTTGGGGTGTCATGTTGTCTTCTTTATTCTTGTTTCTTGAATTGGTGCATTGTTATTTGGCATTTGTGGAGATGCTCATTGGTCTTTTTCTCTGTGGTGGCTTTTATCTTTGGACTATGTCTGAGTGGATTAGTGGAGTGTCTGCTTTCAGGGAATACCAAGAGGTCTGTGATGGGTCTGTCCAAGGAGCTCTGTTCAGTGCTCCAGGGTGAAGGGTGTGTATGAGGTGACATATTCAGGTTAAATCTCCTCTTTTTTCTTTCTTCTTTTTTTTATCTGAGGGGAGGTTTGTTCTTGTCTGTTGGCATAAACTCAGTTGAGCTCTTCTCCTCAAAGGAGACCAGTGCCTAGGCGCTAATCCCAGTGTGTATAATATGCATCTGTTCTGCCACAAGGGCCACACAAAGGATTTGTGCAGTCCTCAGTGTAAGTTTAGATTTCCCAGACGTGTCCCTCACCAGATAACCAGGGAGCCCTGATCTTGTGGAACCTCCCACAGTGACTGCCCAAAGTTCCAGCTGCACCGAGTCCTCCCACGCAGCCTCAGTGTTTTCACAGTCCTGGCACACAAACCTCCACAGTCACGAGCACCCAGCTCCCTATCTGTTCTCTCTACCAGACTCAGTAATCTCTGCTTGGCTGCTGTTGGGCATGGACATGAGCTAGCGCAGCTCTTACATATGTCTAATATGGCACCTGCTCTCTATCAGCTTGTTACAGGATGCTGTTGCAGGGTGATCAGGGAAAGAGAAAATGTGCCCCCACTTTGTTTTCTCTCCTCTAGTTTGGAAGGTACACTATCCCCCAAGAGGCTCCAAACTAGATTCCCTCTAGGCTCTTCCTGCAGCTTTTCCACCAGAGGCTTAGACTACTGCAGTCTGGTCTCATCTCCCTCTCAAACACTGGTGTGGAGGCTCTTGGCTGCTGGGGTCCTGAGTTGTGCATGTTCTCACCCTCCAGGTAGGTTCACTGTGTCGCTCCAATTTGCAGAGTTTCCTCTGCTGTTTTCTACCTAACTCTTCCTTGAGAATGCACTCTTTCCACTTTTTAAAACTATTTTCTTCTAGACTAGAGCAGCAAGCTCCCTCTCTGCCATCCCAATCCAGTCCAAGAATTAATATTGTTACAATGCCCATATTACCTAATGCAATCTCTAGATTCAATATAATCTCTGTCAAACTATCAATGACATTCTTTATAGAATTAGAAAAATACAGGAGCTGGTGCTGTGGTGCAGTGGGTTAACACCCTGGCCTGAAGCACCGGCATCCCATGTGGGCGCTGGTTCAATACCCGGCTGCTCCACCTCCAATCCAGCTCTCTGATGTGGCCTGGGAAAGCAGTGGAAGATGGCATAGGTACTTGGGCCCCTGCACCCGTGTGGGAGACGCCGAGGAAGCTCCTGGTTCCTGCCTTTGGATTGGCATAGCTCGGCCATTGCAGCCAATTGGGGAGTGAACCAGTGGATGGAAGACACCTCTCTCTCTCTCTCTCTCTCTCTCTCTCTCTCTCTTTCTCTGTTTTTCCTCTCTCTGTGTAACTCTGTGGAAGGGAAGGGAAGAGAAGGGAAGGGAAGGGGAGGGGAGGGGAGAGGAGGGGAAAGGAGGGGAGGGGAGAGGAGGGGAAGGGAGGGGAAAGGGAAAGGGAAAAAGAGGGGAGGGGAGGGGAGGGATGACCCCCAAATTTGCAAGACCCAGAATAGCTAAAATGATCTTGAGGGGAAAAAAATCAAGATTGAATCCTCACAGTACCTGATTTCAAAACCTACTATAAAGCTTTAGCAATTAAAACATTATGATACTGGCATAAAAACTGACACATGGATAAATGGAACACAATACAGAACCCCCAAATTATTCCACATATGTATGGCCAACTGACCTTTTTAAAAAGGTGCCAAAACATACACTGGGAAAAATCTTTTCAATAAGTGGTCCTGGCAAAATTGGATAAATGAAATATGTATATATATTTGTGTGTGTGTTTGCATAAGAATGAATTTAGGTCCCTACCTCTCACTATATATAAAAATCAACTCAAATTGGATCAGATTTCAATGAAAGGCTTGAAACTATGAAATTGCTAGAAGAAAATATTATGAGAAACACTACACATTGTTGTAGACAATGATCTATTAGACTTCCAAAGCACAATAAAATCAAAACTAGAAACAAATGGGGCTATATTGAACTCTGAAACTTCTACACAGGTAAGGAAGCAACTGATGCAGTGAAGAGACATTCGACAGAATGGAAGAAAAGATTTGCAATCTACTTACCCAACAAAGGCTTAATATCCAGAATAGAACTAAAAAAAAATCTCAACTATAAAACCACCAGTCCAGTTAAGAAATGGGAAAAGGACTTGAATAGACAGTTCCCCTGGCATTGGTTGCCTAGAGTTTGTAAGCTGTCAGAGATGAAATAATTGAATGAGTGAGTGTTAATGACAAAGTGCAAATGTTGAGGACAGGCCACAAGAGAACTTGAAATGGAGGCAATAATAGCTTCATCACCAGCCTGAGCTGCCTTCCTGGATCCCATTTGGCTTGCAGCTATATTAAATTGGACAGGACATCAGACTTTTATTTAAATTAGGTTGGTAATATAGGCTTTGACTTTGTAAGCAAAGGGAAAGCACAAGCAGAACTGGCATAGAGAGAAGGAGTTCTTGGATGAGCCCTCATGGCTATCGGTGGGCTACATCACACTGAGCACTTGAGCTCCGTGGGCCTCAGTCACTGCCTCCTTAGAATGAGAGGGCTGGTCCAGCCAGTTTTGGGGAAATAACTCATATTTCTGCTCATGTTGTGAACAGAGATGCTGAATACCTTTTTTCACTTTATTTTTCCAAGAATGCTTGTAGAGCAAACGGTCTTGGAATAAAGACTTCATGTCTTCACCTCAAGGAAAGGGCAAATGTGCTTCCTGCTCCATGTATCCTTTATAAAAAGGCCCTTCAAGGTTAGGATCCCTCTCCTACAACCACTCCATTTCATTGGAAGGCATCCTCTGGTCTTCGTTGTCTTACTCTGTGGGAACTGGCAGTTGAATTGGGGAACCAGTGCAAATGCTGAACTCTGGCTATTGCTATTATTATGAGCAGTAAAGTCATTTGTCCTGGTCACAGGGTTTTCCTTTATCCTGCCAACATCCAGGACATTGTTTCAAGCTAATTGGAGATATTGTAATACATCAGAATATCAGTCCTGTTGCAGTTCTAGACAGTGGCTGGGACCCACATCACATGTGGATGCTCACACACTCATTTTTTCTCTGATTTTACAAAACTAGATAGAAATGGTAAATGAATAAATGAACAGAAAATCAATAACTCAGAGAGGTACAATTATAAAGTCTGTATGTGTTTACTTATTACAGACTCTTTACCTCTATTGTAGTACGGGGATTATTTTTTAAAATTATAAAGAAGTACCAGTCAGCAACTGCATGGTGGGAGCTGGGACAGTAGCTCTTGTTTGTCTTTGCATCCCCAAAACAAAACTGAGCACAATAATGGTGTCTAGTCATGTTTACTGTATCGAAGAATGAAGGGAGCCCATTGTGCATATGTGCAACAAAACATACACAAACATATATGAATTGCTCATCCTGCTATGTAGATGATTCATTGCTAGCCATGGGGCTTTTCTCAGTTTCCTTCCATCTCCTTGTGTAGGCCAGGGGGAAATATAACTTGCTCCTTAAAGCTTATATCCTGCTTTCTAAACACCTTTACACTGGGTTCTTCATTCTAATTCATTGAGGTTTCCTGCCTTGATAATAAGGTTAACATTTGATGGCAAGAGATGAAAACTATGATGAAGGGGCAGAGACTTTTCCACATGAACAAATACTGATAATCATTTTATGGGTCCTGTCTGTGTCTTCTCTCTTGACCAATGGATTAAACCTCTTACAAATCCACTGTGATGAGGCAATGTATATCTGACATTTGACCCCCAACCTGATCACATATATTTTCTGCCTTGTTTTTCAGTTTCACTAAAAGAGATGCCTAAATATTGGAGACTGGAACCCCTAGGCTGTGGGTTTCCTCTAATTCTAACCTCATCTTATAAGCACTACGTCTGACCTTCTTGTGGACACCAAGGGAACAGCCTGCACAGTGAGGAGAAACGGCCTGTCCTCTTAGTCCCTTGCTCAGAATGAGTGACCCCACTTGGCTTGGGAAGCACAAACTCAGGAAACCATCTCTTCTGTTTCTGTAGTCAATTCTCGAAAGTGACCACTAGGTGGAGATAACTCCTCTGTGTAAGTAGACATTGAGTGGTAAACTACAGAAGGTAAGGTTGGCCTTCTCTATCAAATGAAAAAAGAGAAAAAGGGTGGGGGGGAGAAAGAAAAAAAGAGGGAGGGAGGTTTGTAGGAGGGAGGGAGAGAGGGAGGGAGAGAGAGAGAGAGAGAGAGAGAGAGTGGAAGGAAAGAAGGAAGAAAGGATTTTGTCAATCCTTGAGCTTGTAGAATTTAGTTAGGTATTAAAATACCAACTGAGAAACATCTATTCATACAATGTTACTTGGGATTAGAAATTTTACGAGTCAAATTTTATTAAGCCTAACTGTGGTGTTTCCTTTAACAATATAACTATTTCTTTAAATCTAAAGAATTTGTATAATTTTTGCCCAAATAAGATCTTTTCTTCTTGGAGAGTTAGCAAATCATATTGTTTCCCTTGTCACTGAATTTTCTTTTCTTACTTTATATTTTCTTTAGAGAGAATATAAAGTAGCATCTTTTAAAAACTTTACTGGCTTATTTTATGTTTCATTATAATGCTATTGAGTAACATATAATGTGGAACATTTTAATCTCTTTAAAAGTATTTCCTATTTTTTACTTAGATTTCCATTTATGTTATGACTTCCTTCAGAGAACTCTTTGCAAATCTGATCGCCACCTCTGGAGGGCAATGTGATGATTCTCTGTGCTAAGCATATGTCAGTTTAAGCAACAATACTCAGATTTGCCTCCCCGCCCTCTTTTTTTTTTTTTTTTCTTCCCTTCCTCTTATTTTCATCATCATTTTCCCAGAAACTAGGAAATATTGCAAAACTTGAAGGATTGGTACTACTCTTTTTAAACTTCAAGTACTGCTATTTCTTTCTGCCTTGAAACTCTACTAAACTCCTCTTCTTACATACTGCTCCTTTTAGTTGTTAGTGGAGCACCATGGCCACAGTGAAATAGCTGCTTCCAGAACCAGAAGAGGAGCTGAATCTTCAGTGGGAAAATGCAGTAAGAAACCATACTTGCTACAAGGGTTGTCTCCAACTGTGATTCATTCTGCCGCTCTCAGGAAAACATGTTCTACACAATTTGTTCAAACCAATTCCTTGATATTGAGATCTCTGTTTTCATGTCATATTAATATATTAAGACCAAAGGTGAGCCTTAATAATCTGTCATAGTCATGAGATTATAAAGAATACCATACTTTATTCCAAACTGACCATCATGAATTATTGCTCACAAATACTTCCTAGTGGACTCACATCTTGAATTTCACTGAAGCTAATTTAAATTACATCATGCACAATGGATGTGCTTATAAAATATTCTCTCACTTATTTGCTTTGGTAAGTGTTACAGTCTGGGGTTTATTTTACTGTAGAAATTCAATTTTTCATCCTAGTTTAATTTTTACTGATATCCTACTTGGTTCAAACCACTGGACTAGGTGTCCAGATTGATTCAAACACAAATAAGATGTCACTAAATTTAAAAAGCTTATAATTTACGGCAAGGATAGAACAACATGATTCCAAGGGAGGTTCATGAAGAATACTGTCATGAAAATATTATGTGGAAGGATACGTGGGGGATTGAAAGTGAGAGTCTCAGGGCTGAGGAATGAAGTGCGGAGCTCAAGAAGGTGTGGGAAGAAGACTGACAGATGGCCATGCACGTGAAAGCTAGCCAATGTCCACAACAGCAGATCTGTGTCCTTATGATGACAGTTTCATATTCTTCCATGTGCTGACTCCTCTTCTTCCTCCTTCATTTTATGCTATTTTGAACTATGTTAAAATTAAGCCTTTCTAAACTAGCCAGTATTATAAAATTGTATGAAGTAGATAAATGTTCATAAAACCTAACTGACCTTCACTGATTCAAAAATTGTGATTGTGTAGGGTCTAGCATTGTCAAATACCTTTGCTCATCAAACGCTTTTGCCAATGTTAATATAAATTAAAAGGAAATTCTAAAATTAAAAAAAATCTTGGGTTATTTGCAAAAACTTATACTACCTTTATATAACAAAAAAAATCTGCTAAGTACATATCATAAGTACATTCCCTGTTTGTTAAAATGGCTCCTCTAGGAATCATTAATTAATCCTTAATAGCGCAGTTTTAGGTACCACATATTCATAAAGTAATTAAAAAGTGAATTTGTATCTCTTTCAAAGAAAATAGTGTATAAATCTTAGAGTTTTCACCAGGTCCTAATGTCCTCCCATTTCACCAGAGTTAGTGAAACATTAATAAATATTTGCCTAGAATATTCACATTGTCAGGTTTAAAGTGCACATAACAGTCCCCAGGAAAGGTTTCTTCCATCCCCCCAGGAGTGGTTGGTGCCTGACCTTTCTGTTTTCTTCATGAGTAGACTTATGATCTACAACAGCCATTGGAGGTTCATGTGCCAGGTAAGAAAGCTGAGACTTGGAGCGCTGCCGGAGAGACGCTCTGTAAGTGAACAGAAAGATGAGGCAGTCTGTCATTCGTGGGCAGCCTGAAACAGGACTCGACTGGTGTGCAAGTTTACATCACATACTTCAAATAACAAAAACGTGTAGTAGGTCACTTGGCAAACAGATAGGGAAGCTTCCAGGTTAGATTTGACAAAGCTATTCTTAGAGTGGAGTTAATCAACTTGATGACTCTGGGCCTCAAGCTCTGTAGCTGCTGATCCCAGACTAAGATGCAGCCAGAGAGAGAGAGAGAAGGAGAACGGATAAAATTATCCTTCCAGTTCACCCACAAAGGCTCAAGACTCAAATACATCCAAACTCACATGACTGCTAATTGCTGCTTTGGCCATGCTCCATCACCTTTATCTCCCTTCTAACTTAGGCTCTGGGTTTGATTTTTCTCTCCTTCCACACTTCACTCCCACTTAGTTATCCCTGATGTTCACTTAAAATATGATGCTACCTGGGTACAGATGAATTTTTAAGAAGGAAATAGGCCCCCTGGTAAGTTTTCCTCCAGGCTATTTACTGCTCCTAGGGTTGTATTAACAAAATTGCTATTGAACTATAACAGAAACTCTTAGGGCACCTACAACATACAAACCAATGTTAGGTCTTTTGGGAGACATAAAGACTAGTCAATCAGACTCCTCACTCAAGGAGTTTAATCTTATAGAAGAGCAAGGCATGTACTTAACCCTGATGTTTGGAAGAGCTATAAGGTAGGTTGAATAAAAATTTGGGGAATTCAAATGAAAATGAAGTGTTTGGCAAGTTTTACCCATAAAGGCTTCATAGAGAATATGCCTAAGGTTGGATTTGACATTGGTCACCTAGAGGAAAGAGTAATTCTGATTGAGAGAACAAGATAAACAGATGCATAGACACAGCAGAAAACAGGGTATTTGTTAAATATACTCAGTACATGAGAAGCATAGGAAGTACAGGCAAACACCCCCCGCCCCTACCACGCGTAGATTTCTGGGTAGGAGACTACTATTCTCTTGTATGTTAACCTGAAAGCATAAAGCACTGGGAACTCCTAGCAATTATGTTGAACCCTGCAGGAAAGAAGCTTCCTGAAAAATGAAGCCAACAGTGGAAAACTGGAGCTGAGAATAGAAGAGAGGGAGAAATTGTATCTGTTGCGGACATATCACTGAAGCCCCAGCCTTGCCAAAAACCAAAGCATCTTTGAACTATCTACTGATGAGTGTGGATTCTTTCCCTTTAAAGGTTAAACCAAGTTAAATTAGGTTTTCAGGCATTTGCAAATAGTCTTAAATGATGCAGCCAGTGCTGAAGCTTTGGGAGAAGGGAAGGAGCATTATCAAAGCTGTGCTTTGGAAAGCTTAACCTGAAGCAAACAGTATACCTGCTGTTTTACTGTAATTAGAACCATTCAGATCTCTCTCTCCTCTCTCTCTCTCTCTCTCTCTCTCTCTCTCTCTCTCTCTCTCTGTGTGTGTGTGTGTGTGTGTGTGTGTATCCATGTGAAACTAGAATAAAACAACTATCAAGGTGATTTCTGCTTACTATATGCTCATCTAGTCCTCTGGATAAAGCAGCATACATCATTGTGATATTTAGCTTCTGCATCCCACTGTTAATGGCACTGCCATCTCCTAAGTCAGCCAGGTTCAACTCCATGTACGTACCTCTAGTTCTCCACCACCCTGCCAAGTCTCATCATGTACATATATGAGACCACTGCTCACTTCCCCTCTCTGCCATTAGACTGATTTCTGGGACACTTCCCATTCATTCCTACCTGGCCTGAAACTCTACAGCAATGTTCATCTCTTTGGGTTAGGTAAATAAGGACAGGATATTTTTTCTAGAAAGTGCAAATAATAGCTTGTGTCACCTGGAGAGAGCAGAGCGCATGATAGGGGTGAGGCTTATGGTCATGGACCTAAAAAGCAGGCCCAAAGCAATGACATCAAGGAGAACTACATGGAGAAGAGGAAGATGTCAAGATACATGGGCTATATCCAAGGATCTATATCCTTGTCCCCTCAGGTAATGACTACATTTCCTAAGTCTCTCTGGCCACTTTCCACCTGTTTAGAATAGGCTGCCACAAGGCCATGGGTGGTGAAGGTGCTAGGCTGGTGCTCTACCTGCCAGCTGGTTCCCCCTTAACTCCTCCAAGTGCCAGCACAAGAATTCCGTCACACTCCTTTTCAGAAGCCTACAATGTCTGCCCCTCCCCTTCTCAGAGCTGTACTCACTTCTCACTGCAAATAAAGACAACTCATTTGGGAAACAACTTCTAGCTGAAGAGGGATTTAGTTATAAGATGGAATCAAAGTAATAAGGTACACATTAACATACCCTTTAGTCATCTTCTAGCAAAAAAAAAAAGTCTGTCAGCATACACAAGGAGATTTTTTTAACAGACCTTCTTCAAACTTAGGCATCTTTCCCTGCAGGACACTAGTGCTGCTTTCTGTGTGTTTCTGAATTTCTTGTCTTGGCCACTGAACTGAAGAATTTGTGAGAAATTATAGCCAAATAAGAAATATTTACATTAAAATTATTATCTTGTCCTAATAATAAGCTGTAATTGAACTACTCTGGGTAGAATTTCATTCAGCTTAAAAGTTAACAAGACATTTATTTTCTTGTTGATGTGACCACAAGACACACTGCCACCTTTGACTTAGTGACCAAAACAAATGGCCTTATTATTCTCTGTGTTTAAGAAGTTAGCTGGTGGGGCTGGTGCTGTGGCGTAGTAGGTTAAGCCTCTGCCTGTGGCGCTAGCATCCCACATGTATTGGCTGCTCCATTTCTGATCCAGCTCCCTGGTAGTAGCCTGGGAAAGCAGCAGAAGGTGGCCCAAGTGCTTGGGCCCCTGCACCCTTGTGAGAGACCTTGAAGAAGCTCTTGGCTCCTGGCTTCAGATGGGCCCATCACAGCTGTTGCAGCCATTTGGGAAGTGAAGCGAGCAGATGGAAGACTTTTCTCTCTGTAACTCTGCCTCCCAAATACATGAATAAATCTTTACAAAAAATTTAGTTGGTAACTTCAGGTTGTGATTCTCATGATTCTTTTAATTTCAATTTTTTATTCCTGATTAAGCATACAGTCACATGTTTATAAAAATTGCTTAAGAGTTGGGGTGATTTTTATACCTTTTACTTTATAGAGCAACTTAAAACTATTTCTTTGCTATTTTCCAAATTCAATAAATTCAGTAACACTAACATTTCTTAAAATTTAAATTTTTTTTGACAGGCAGAGTGGACAGTAAGAAAGAGAGACAGAGAGAAATGTTTTCCTTTTTCTGTTGGTTCACCCTCCAATGGCTGCTGCGGCCAGCATGCCGCGCTAATCTGGAGCCAGGAGCCAGGTGCTTCTCCTGGTCACCCATGGGGTGCAGGGCCCAAGCACTTGGGCCATCCTCCACTGAACTCCTGAGCCACAGCAGAGAGCTGGACTGGAAGAGGGGCAACCAGGACAGAATCTGGTGCCCCAACAGGGACTAGAACCTGGTGTGCCGGCGCCACAGGTGGAGGATTAGCCTATTGAGCCGTGGCGCCGGCTTTTTCTTAAAATTTTTAAATAGACTTTTTCTCAAGAGGAAAAAAACATAAATAACCCAAACCTGAAAATTTAGACTGATAAAGAGTAGACACATTGGAGCCTGAAGCATCATTTATGCTTGAAAATAAGTACAATACTTTTTAGTGAATTGTTCTTTGAATACTAAAAATAGTAAGTAAATATGTTTTTCAACTCCTTGGATGTGTTACCTGAATACTAATTTTAAGTTTCTTTAGCTATTTTTAGTAAACAATTAGGCACTTGACAGAGTGAGTGATATAATGGAGCTGTTCCTCAGAACAAAGTCTCACATTAAGAGCTCCACAAACGGTAGAGAGGTCTGTTGTCATCCCATCGCCCTTAGCATCTCCTAACTCAAGAAAAAAACTTTGACTAACATTTTCATAAATATGTACAAACACGCTTAGGCAGAATTCTTCTTAACATACAGTCTTTTATCATTAAAATAATTTTTAAATTGAAACTCAAACTATAATGAAAGGCTACATTTTACAGTGTTTCTAATAGCATACTCCAGAAATATGTTTTGAAAGTAACAACTGTAAATTGATCCAGAGGAAAATGAATAGCTCGTTTAGGGAAATTTTCTCTAAGAGCTAAAAAAATACATTTATATTTTTATCTAGTGGAGAAATGATTTAACTTCATTTTGGGTACTCTGGGAGCAGAGGTGTTTGTAATTCAACTACAGCTCAACAGGTTAAAGAATACAGCTAAAGGTATGAGTTTGATCTCTGTAAGAGACAATGTTTCATACTACAGTTAGCTTAGGTGTGAAGAGACTCAACACAAAATTTTTTTAAAAATCCTCTTTCAGAACGCAATAAACAACAATTTGACCATACATTCTTTCCATGATGACTCCTCAAAAGCTAAAGTTAAACAAAGCAAAACTGAACCAGAGACCTAAGAGTCTATTTACCAACTAAGGATCTGTTTTACACAAGCCTTGAGAGTGTGCTTAGGGCTGTCCTTGTTCTACACAGATAGTGCCAAAGAATCATAGCTGCACAGGGCTCCTGAGAACATGTGAAAATTTTAAAATCTTCCCCATGGCTTGAGCTTACCTTAAACTGTCCTGATAATTCCCTCTACTAAAGGTCCTCTCAGGTATGTCATCTTCAGTTGCACCTTTTTCTATTGAACACAAGATTGATTTTTAAATGTATGCAATAAGTAGAAATACAGCCAAACACAATATTTATTGTATTTGCCTGAAATATGATTACCACACCCAATGCCAAAAACCTTCCATTAATTTTATTGCAATAAATAAGACTTAGAACTTGTTCAACTGTTGAAATCTTTACTTAATTTATACTAAATTGATCTTCTGTACATAAAGATAATTGAAAATGAATCTTGATGAGAATGGAATGGGAGAGGGAGCAGGAGATGGGAAGGTTGTGGGTGGGAGGGAAGTTATGGGGGGCAAAGCCATTGTAATACATAAACTGTAATTTGGAAATTTATATTTATTAACTAGAAGTTTAAAAAATAAAAAAATAAAAACTACATATGCTAATATAAAAAAAGAACTTGTACAGCACATTCTAACAAAAATTTTCAAAATATTTAGCAATATTGAGTCATTTGAGCTGCATAACAGCCTATTATCTCTATAGAAAAATGTGTCTTAGCATGAATATTGAAAAAATAAAGGAAACTCACTAGAAGTGGCAAAAATTATAGAGCCACCACACTTTATTATTTGGACTAACTCATGTATGTTAAAAGTACACAGCAGGGGCTGGCACTGTGGCACAGTCAGAATCCCATATGGGTACCAGTGTGTGTCTGAGATGCTCCATTTATGATCTGGCTCCTTTCTAATGGCCTGGGCAAATCAGTGGAAGTTGGCCCAAAAGCTTGGGCCCCTGCCACCCACATGTAAGGCCCAGATGATACTCCTGGCTCCTGGCTTCAGTCTGACCCATCCTGGTCATTGCAGCCATCTGGGGTGTCAACCAGTGGATAGAAGACTTGTCTCTATTTTTCTGTAATTCTGACTTTCAAATAAATAATTTTTTAAAAGTACACGTAGTTCTATCAAAAGTAGTTTACAAGTCCAAATGTAAAATGGTGGAGAAGGTTGAGAGTGGTTGGTTCATTGAGACTGGAGTAACCACCAAGTCTGAAAATTCATACTGATAAAGAGAAGGCAAACCAGTGTCTGAAGCATCCAACTACACTTGAAAGTAAGTTTAATGCTTTTCAGTCATTGATTGATTCATATGATCAATAAGAATGGAGATCAGGGGCTGGCACTGTGGCGCATCAGGTTAACGTCCTGGCCTGAAGTGTTGGCATCCCATATGGGCACTGGTTCAAGACCCGGCTGCGGCCAGCACTTCGGCTCACTTGGCTAATCCTCCGCCTTGCGGCACCAGCACACCAGGTTCTAGTCCCGGTCGGGGTGCCAGATTCTGTCCCGGTTGCCCCTCTTCCAGGCAGCTCTCTGCTTTGGCCAGGGAGTGCAGTGGAGGATGGCCCAAGTGCTTGGGCCCTGCACCCCATGGGAGACCAGGAGAAGCACCTGGCTCCTGCCATCGGATCAGCGCGGTGTGCCGCCCGCAGCGCACCGGACACGGGGCCATTGGAGAGTGAACCAATGGCAAAAGGAAGACCTTTCTCTCTGTCTCTCTCTCACTGTCCACTCTGCTGTCAAAAAAAAAAAAAAAAAAAAAAAAAAAAAAAAAAAACCCGGCTGCTCCACTTCTAATCCAGCTCTCTGCTATGGCCTGGGAAAGCAGTAGAGGACGGCCCAAGCCCTTGGGCCCCTGCACCTGTGTGGGAGACCCAGAAGAAGCTCCTGGCTCCTGGCTGCAGATGGGTGCAGCTCCGGCCACTGCAGCCAATTGGGGTGTGAACCAGCAGATGGAAGACCTCTCACCTTCTCTCTCTCTGTGTAACTATGATTTTCAAATAAATAAATAAATCTTAAAAAAAAAAAAAAACAGAATGGATCTCTACAGTGTGCAGGATATGCTCTGAGAAGGAAAGGGAAATGAAGAGGGAGTGGAACTGAACTTTAGAAGACCTTGGTGTTAGCTCTATGACTTGATCAAACAAATTGGCCTCCTGAGCTGCAGTTCTTCCATTTATCATCTACATCATACCTCCTAGGACTGTTGGAAGAACAAATCAGACAGTGCGTATTAAAATACATGCAAAGCCACAAAGCACTAAGTATGTTAACTATCTAATAAAAAGTGTAAGTATAATGGAAAAGGCACTTGCCCTTTACGTTCTCTTCATTAAAGGCTTGGTCTCCTTGATTTCGTTGACTTTGTAAAGTCACCAGAGTGAAGTAAACACCTTTCCTTTCCAACAGTTCTTCATGCGTGCCTCTTTCTACCGCTGCACCATGTTCAAAACCAATGATGACATCTGCTGTTCTGATTGTAGACAGACGATGAGCAACAGAAACAATTGTATGTCCATGCTGAGTCTGTAAGAATGTATACTGCATGGTTAAACGAGATCATAGGACAGAGCTGACAACAATCTCTGTATCATCTCCGACCCTACAAGTAACTCAGAGCTTTAGTCCCTAGGAATAGCCTGAAACAATCGGGGCAGACATCAGAAAAGGCCAGAAAGCTTTCTTGCATCCATAAACCTCATCACACATTGGTTTGGTCACTACTACCAAGCAACAGCTGAAAAAAAAAAGTGGGGAGATTTTTAAAAATTACATATTATACTCTTCACTAGATTTTGTGTTTTACACGCTCAACTTTTAGAAGCAAATCACACTGTCTTCAGTTGTGAGGAGGATTGATCAATATTTTCTAAATGATACTCTAGATATCACATACTCCTCTTCCTCCAAAGCTGCCTTTCCTGAAACGGCATAAGCATTTCCACACACGCCTATAAAATGAACTTAGACTTTCCACAAACCTTACTCAATGCTTCTTGCACCATGGCTTCACTTTCATTGTCCAGAGCTGAGGTAGCCATGTCCAAAAGAAGGATCTTGGGGTTTCGGATGAGGGCTCTAGCGATGGCTACTCGTTGTTTCTGACCACCGCTCATCTGGCCTCCACCTTCTCCAACAAGGGTGTCAAATTGCTAGGAAGAAGGTTACACCAGCCATGAAGGGAGAATTTGATGGCTCCAGACAGGTGCCTAATACCACGTCCCTTCTAGCTTCCTCCTCAAGTGTAATTTTTCATAGGTACAGTTATCATAGAAAAGAAAAAAAAACTCTTCCCAAAGTACATGATTGTCTAATATTTGCATGTGAGTTAAAAATGGATTTGTTGACCTAAATGAAAGATCTCTGTGAGTGAGATCCCAGCAGAAAGAATGGGCCATCAAAGAAGGAGGTACCTTTCTCTGAAGGGAGGAGAGAACTTCCACTTTGATTATGGCCTTGTCTAGATAAGGTCGGAGTTGGTGAACTCAAGAGGCTTCCATAGCCTTGGCAGCTCATGATGAGAGCCTCGGGTGATTACTGATGTCATAAATAAGAGTGTCAATTGTTAAACTGACAACAGGAGTCACTGTGCAATTACTCTCCATGTAGGACCTCTGTCCTTAATGTGTTGTACTATGTGAATTAATGGTAAAATTAGTATTCAAACAGTACTTTATACTTTGTGTGTCTGTGTGGGTGCAATCTGTTGAAATCTTTACTTAGTATACACTAAGTTGATCTTCTGCATATAAAGATAATTAAAAATGAATCTTAATGAAGAATGTGATAGGAGAGGGAGTAGATGGGATGGTTTGCAGGTAGGGAGTGGTTATAGGGGGAAAAACTGCTATAATCCCAAAGTTGTACTTACTTTCTTTCTTTTTTTTTTTTTGACAGGCAGAGTGGACAATGAGAGAGAGAGAGAGACAGAGAGAAAGGTCTTCCTCTTTGCTGTTGGTTCACCCTCCAATGGCCGCCGCGGCCAGCGCACTGTGACCGGCGCACCATGCTGATCCAATGGCAGGAGCCAGGTACTTATCCTTGTCTCCCATGGGGTGCAGGGCCCAAGCACTTGGGCCATCCTCCACTGCACTCCCGGGCCACAGCAGAGAGCTGGCCTGGAAGAGGGGCAACCGGGACAGAATCCGTCACCCCGACCAGGACTAGAACCTGGTGTGCCAGCACTGCAGGCGGAAGATTAGCCTATTGAGCCAAGGTGCCAGCCCCAAAGTTGTACTTTCGAAATTTAATTTATTAAATAAAAGTTTTCTAAAAAAATAAAATAAAAATGGATTTATGCTTTTATTCCCAGGTTCTATGAGGTGTGTAAATGTTCCTTTTAAGCTCAACTATACAGAAAAATTTTCAACCAAAGCAAAAATTGACCAGGATCTTAAAAATCCATCTTAGGGGTTTAAAGCATATACTGGGGCTGGTGCTGTGGCAAAGCGGATGAAGCCACTGCCTACAGTGCCAGCATACCACGTGGGTGCCCATTTGAGTCCCAGCTGTTCCATTTCCAATCCAGGTCTCTGCTCTGGCCTGGGAAAGCAGTGGAGAGTGGCCCAGGTCCTTAGGACTCTGCACCTACATGGGGAAACCAAAGGAGGCTCCTAGATCCTGGCTTCGGATTGGCTAAGCTCCAGTCATTGCATCCAATTGGGGAGTGAACCAGCAGATCAAAGACCTCTCTCTCTCTCTCTGTCTCTCCTGAAACATGGCATTAATGATTAATCATTTAAAATGATTCAGTATTCAAATGAAAAATGGGTATTATTACATGCCATTTTTCTTTCACCCTCTTGCTTCTCTTAGAATATAAGACTGGGGTACCTGTGGCAGGTCCATGATGAAGTTGTAGGCATTGGCCTCTTTGGCAGCTTGGATTATATCTTCCATTGTAGCATCTTCTCTCCCATAACGAATGTTTTCTGCTATGGTGGTGGAGAACAGAACTGGCTCTTGCTCAACTATCCCAATCAGATCTCTAAGCCACTGGATATTGAGAGAGCGGATGTCATGGCCATCCAGAGTTACCTAGAGAACACGAGCACAGTGTCACATCTGTTAAAACGCTTCAGGGCTCTGAATGATAATGTTTGACTGATGGGGAACAAGACTAACAAAAACAATTCTTCTTAAAATGTAGTTTGTCTATGGACAACTGAAACCAAGCACTAGTTGATTGGGGGACAATTCAGTATGGAAACACAGATTTATGTGCAAGTTACTTAATTTAACACTGTTTAGCCTAGGAATGGACAAGTTTTTCATTCTTCAATAAACAGTAGAGTCATATTTTACCTTTTGATTTGTGACCAAAAGGGGACTTCAAAATAAATGGAAATAAGTAATGATGCCTATCTTGCATATTATACTTTTTGTGGTAAATCTTACTTTCTGGCCAGATTACTCAAATAACACGTTGCTTTCAAAAGAAATTGAATTTATAAGTGGGAGGCAATAAAAAATGACTATTAGCAAAAATGTAAACATCATATATCAAGATACGGTGGTACATGGTAAGGAATACCCAACCAAGAATGCAGTGTCTGTGAACAAGGAAAACTCTGTTGTGTCTGCCATGTCAATATCAGTGTAATATGCGCACTACAGAGAGCCCAGTGCACTGAAGCCATTTAACAAAGTCAAATGAGTCCATCTGAAGGTATCAAGGAGATTTTGATAAACATGACATTGTGATAGGCTGAAAAGGGTATGGGCTTTGGCATCTAACGCACCTGAGTTCAAATTGTGGCTTGATTACTTCCCCACTGAATGACCTGGGCAAGTCCCAAGCTTTCTCCTCTTCCTCATTTGTAAAATGGACATATCTATCTTTGGGAGGTCATTGTAAAAATAGGAAATCTTTTATAAAGTATGTGATATATAATTTGTGATGAGTAAATGATAATTATTAATATTTATTTTCTTAGTTTCAATCTATATAGTAAAATAAACTCAAAGAAAAAGATACTAAATTGTACAATTACATAAAAAGGTTTAAAAACTGAACTTCTCAAAGCAGTCATCAAGGGCTACTCTCTGTTAACTTCTAGCCGTATTAGCTTTTCTATACTTAGAATTTTCAAAACTTAAGGAAACAATAAAGATTGTGTTATATACACAAAAAAAGTGGAACAGAGGTTTCACCGAAGAGGCAGCAATTACCACAGTTACCACTGTACAGTTACAGTACCCAGCACCCAGGATGGGCTAGTTATTCACTGAGCTCTATCACCATGCAGGAAGTTTGTCCTGTCAATTCAGCCAAAAATCATTAAGTCAATGCCTGTGCTAGGACAATGTCAGAGTATGACAGGCCTTTCCGTTTGACAAGTACCATCATTTACTCTTTTCCATCCCCATTTATTGAGAAGTTCCTGGAAGATACACACCATGCCTTCAGTGGGGTCATAGAATCGTTGAATGAGCTGCAATGCTGTGCTCTTTCCAGCGCCACTGGGGCCTACCAGAGCTGTCACTTCCCCTGGTTTAATGACCATGCTGAGGTTATTTAAAATCTGGAGAAGAAAGAAAACAATAGAATTCAGATTGCCACTGTGTACTAAATCAAGTAATGAAGCTACAAGTTAGAGTGCCAGGTGAGGACACCCTGTGTACATGTGTGTTGACCCATGGCCCCAAAGCAGTATCCACCAATACCCATACAATCACTTGCAAAAGGAAACGGCCTCGGAGACAGGTTTTGGAAATCAGTGTATTTATTACCTACTAGCTTTGGCTAAAAATAAAACGTAAGCCTTGTTAATTTTTAAAATTATGTTCCAAAATCTAATTTAAAACTATGAACATATTAGGTTACCCCAAGGAAACTATCCCAATTAAAGAAAAAAAATTAAGTTACAAATATGCTAACCTAGGGGCTGCACTGTAGGTAAATCCGCTGCCTGTGGCACTGGCATCTCATATGGGCACCAGTGTGAGTCTCGGTTGCTCCACTTCCGATCCAGCTCCCTGATAATGTATTTGGAGGGCAGGAGAAGATAGCCCAAAACGTGGGCGCCTGCACTCACGTGGGAGACTCCTGCTTTAGCCTGGCCCAGTCCCAACCATTTGGAGAATGAACCAGTGGATAAAGGATCTCTCTCTCTCTCTCTCTGTCTCTCTCTCTCTTTCTCTCTCTCCTTCACTCTCTGTGGCTCTGCCTTTCAAATAAATATAGGGAGACCTAGAAAGAGTTCCCAGCTTCCAGTTTTGGTCCGGCATAGTCCAGTCTTTTGAGGGCATTTGGGAAGTGAACCAGCAGATGAGAGCTCTCTCTCCATCTTTGCTTCTCAAACAAGCGAAATAAATAATAAATCAATAATGTTTTAAAGCAAAAAGATAGTATTTTGAATGTTTTTACCACAGAGAAATGATAATGTTTGAGGAGTAAGATAAACTTACCCTGACTTGAGCATTACATAATGTATACATGTATCAAAATATCACATGGTATCCATAAATATGTACAATATTTATGTGCTGTGCCAATTAAAAAAAGTAATGCTTTTTTTTAAAGGTAGGGACTGTAGACTAAATTCTGGTAGGTGTTGAGAGGGAAAAATACACAGCTCCCTCATATCTGCCGGTACTTTCACCAGTTAGAGGGGACTTTTGTACTGAACATATGAAGGTGATTTGGGATCCTCTGTGTGACAAAATCTCATGTTTCGTTTCACACTAGGCAGTCAAGTTTACAAATGCATTTCCACTTACTGGCTTGCATTAGATGGTTAGCTCCCCAGGGAAGGCAGGCATTTAGTGCTTCTGTTTTTTAACATTAATGTCAAAGTACAATGTGGTGCCCAGTAGGGCGAAATACATACTCATGGTATGAATGAAGACTATTTATGGATCTAAGTAAGGAAGTGTTATTAAATAAATGATCGGTGTTAGTAACAGAAGACAGGAGAGAAATGATTTAAATGTGTTTTAGTTCAACCAGTATTTGTTGAGCAACTTCAATGAGCTGACTGTGAATAGCTACTATACAGTTTGAGAGATCCATCCATAAATATTTACTAAATCAGTGAGTACTGCCTTGTGATTTATATTTTACAATGGACTTTTGCATACATTATGACATTTGATGTTTAGGTATATATTATACAATAATAAAAATAGTTCAAATATCTAATCAGAATATAAACTCATATATTTGCTGTGTTTTATATATTTATATGTGTAGGTTAAATGGGTAAACACTTATATACTTGTAATACATACTCAGAAATATACATTTATGTATATTTATGTAACATCAATGTATGTCTCTAGATAACATATTCTATATATTAATATCTACATATATTATAAATATTATATATATATATATACACACACCTAGCACATACACATCTAAAAGTACTCCAAAATGTTTGTGAAAGAGATGGACTTTCAGGGTGGACATTCAGCCTAGTAGTTAAGGTAGCTGTTGTGTTGCACATACCAGTGTCTCATATTGGAGTACATAGGTTTAGTCCCTAACTCTGGCTCCTGACTCCAGCTTCCTGCTAATACAGTGCCCTAGAAGCAACTGTGATGGCTCAAGGAATTGGGTTCCTATCACCCATGTGGGGGACCTGGATTGAGGTCCTGACTCCCTGCTTTGTCACTGGCCCAGCCCTGGCTGTTACGGGCATTTAGGGAAATGAAGTAGTAAATGAAAGCTCTTTCTCTGGCTCTCTCTCTCTGCCTGCCTCTCAAATTAAAGAGAAAAATAAAAGAAAGATGGATTATATTATGTATATTTTGGTATGAAGGTTTTGAAAACCATTTGTAATATTTTCATAACATACTTTCGCTGAACTTTTTGAAGAAACTCACATCTAATATTTACCTCTTTCTCTCTGTCTCTATGTGTGTGTGTGTGCCCTATATTGTAGGTGTGTAGTATCAACATTAAATGCACTGATGAGATTCAGTTCTGTAGGAATAATAGAAATGTTATTAATAAAAGGTGGCTGGATATCTTCTGTTTAAAATGAAGAATAAGTCTCATTTCAAAGCCATTTGTGGGGAGTAGAGCATAATATTCCTATAGAGCAAGTTTTCTTTAAAGATACTTGTTCTGTAGACACAAGAAAACAGTACATTTCCATAATCATGTACAGTCATCTAATACAAGACACATGTATGTAATATTATAAGGTTACCTTCCTGTAATACTGAGTCAACGACCTTGGTGAACTTACAGATGAAAAGGAGGACAGGTAGACAGCAATCCTCCTTTGCTGCTTCCTGCTCTGCCTGCTCAGTGTGCTCACCTCCTGCAGTCTCTAAGGAGGTGGTGATGAAGCTGTGCTTCTTGATTGTTCTGAATGCCTTGCAGTTCATTTGGCATGTGCTTACAATGACAGGCCCTGTCACTCATTTCAACAGAGCACCCTACAGGTGACTCAGTCTGAATGAGCTGCTAGATTACGTGCCAACCAGAGGATTTGCACAGGATGGGTATGATAAAGGAGTGTGGAGTCCTCTGAGATAGCTCAAAAACTGCTAGAGAAACAGGCTGCTGTTCCCTCTCCAGGAAATAGAGGCAGGTGAGCCATCTGTGGCTCAGGAAATGACTACCGTGCCCTCCCTTGCAAAACATGCCCATTGTTTCTGGGAGGGCAGAATGGAACTCACCTTCACTTCTGGTCTGGAAGGGTAGTGGAAGGTCACATTATGGAATTCGATTTCACCCTTGATTCTCTCCAGCTTGTAACCATCTTCTGACATGCAATCAATGATGGGTTTCTGGAATGAACAGAAAAGGGATATAGCAACAGGTATACACACATTTACTGTCCATCTTAGCTCAGATTTACTCATGTAAATGTACAAACACCAGGTGAAACACTGCAGAGATATGCTAAAGGTAAGTTGCTTCCACATTAAATATTCACTACTTAAAGTGAAATAATTACTACTACTTATCGAGACAGTACTGTATTACTATATATTATGAATAATATTATTTATGAAAAACTAATAGAGATGGAAAATTTTCAAGATGGCAGAATAGGGAGGGAGCTTACTGCTCTAGTCTAGGGGAAGAGAGTTAAAAAAAGTGGAGAGAGTGCAATTTTAGGGAAGAGTTAGGGAGAAAATGGCAAAGGAAACTTCAAGCAAAGGGACACTGAGGACCTACATGGAGGACAGGTAGCACACAACTCAGGACCCCAGCAGCTGACAGCCTCAGCACCAGCTTTGGAGTGAGGTGAGAGCAGAACGCAGCAGCCCAAGCCCCTGGCAAAAAGCTGTGCTAAGAGCCTGGCAGGAGTCTGGCCTGGAGCCCTGTAGGGAACAGTGTACCTGCCACCCTAGAGGGAAAAAAAGGAGGGGCATGTTCTCTCTCCCTGATCACACAGCAAAGGTGTACTGTAAGTAGATTAGAGAGGACAGGTGCTAATTTGGACATACAAAATAGCTGTGCCAGCTCATGTTCGTGCACTCAGCAACCAGCTGAGAGGAAATGCCTGAGTCTGGCTGGGAGAACTGACAGAAGACTGGGAGTTCGTGACTGGGAGTCTTGTGTGCTGGGACTGTGAAAACACTGAGGCTGCATGGGTACAGTATGGCACAGGTCCTTGGTGAGGGTCATTGCTTAAGGATCTGTGTCACACCAAGGACTGTGGGGATCCTTTGTGTAGTTCTTGTGGCAGCGTGGATGAATATTATACCCACTGGGATTAGCACCCAGGCATTGGTCTCTTTAGAGGAGAGGAGGTGAGTGTGAGACTACACTAACACAGCTGAACAAATCTCCCGTCTGATAAAAAAAAAAAAAAGAAACAGGAAATTTACCATGTCCAACTTGGGTATCACCTTGGACACTTCCCTCACCCTAGAAGACAAATCTCTGGAAATTTCAGTCAGACCAAAACAGAAGAAGAAAGAAGAAAGAAGAAAGAAGAAAGAAGAAAGAAGAAAGAAGAAGAAGAAGAAAACTAAAAAAAAAAAAGTGTCAGAGATTTATGGGATACTATCAAATGACCCAAGATATGGATCTTAGAGTTCCTGAAGATGTGGAAAGAGAGAATAGATTAGAAGGCCTTTTTAGTAAAATAATTACAGAAAATATCCCTAATCTGGAAAAAGAAAGGGACATCCAAGTAAGGGAAGCACATGGAACTCCTAATAGATATGACCAAAAAAGATCTTCACCATGACACATTGTAGTCAAACTCTCCATAGTAAAACATAGAGAAAAGATTCTAAAATGTGTATGACAGAAATGCCAGATTACTTTCAGAAGATATCCAACCAGACTCATAGCTGACTTCTCATCAGAAATCCTACAGGCTAAGAGAGAATGGCAAGAACTATTTCAAGTCTTAGAAAACATTTAAAGAAAAATCAATTCTAATTCTTCTCAGCTACATAAAACAATTGAAAGGGAGAAAATCTTCCTGAACTCCTTCTATGAAGCCAGCGTAATAGTAATTCCTAAACCTGAAAAAGATACAACAGAGAAAGTAAGCTATAGACCGATATCCCTGATGAACATAGATGCAAAAATCCTCAAAAAGTGTTAGCTAATCGAATCCAACAACACATCAGAAAGATCATTCACCTGAACCAAGTGGGATTTATCCCTGCTTTGCAGAAATGGTTCAACTTTTACAAATCAAGCAGTGTGTTACATTATATTAACAAATGGAAGAAGAAAACCAATACAATTATCTTAATAGATGGAGAGAAACAACTTGATAAAATATGACACCCTTTCACGATGAAAACTTTAAGCAAATTGGATATAGAAGGAACGTTCCTCAATACAATCAAGGCAATTTATGACAAACCCACAGCTAGTGAGTGTCCTATTGAATGGGGAAAGGTTGGAAGCATTCCCACTGAGATCCAGAACCAGACTAGGATGCCCATTCTCACCAATGATATTCAATATAGTCCTGGAAGTTTTACACAGAGCCATTAGGGAAGAAAAAAAAAGGAAATCAAAGGGACACAAATTGGGAAGGAAGAAGTCAAACTATGCCTATTTGCAGATGGCATTCTTTTTTATAGGGGAGCCAAAGACTCCACTGAGAGTCGATTGGAAGTCACAGAAGAATTTGGTGAAGTGGCAGGATATAAAACCAACATACAAAAATCAATAGTCTTTGCATACATAGACAATGTTATATCTGAGAAAGAACTTCTAAGATCAATTCCATTCACAATAGCTACCAAAAAAATCAAATACCTTGGAATAAATTTAACCAAGGTTGTCAAAGATTTCTATGATGAGAATTACAAAACATTAAAGAAAGAAATAGAAGAAGACACACAAAAAATGGAAAAATCTCCCATGTTCATGGATTGGAAGAATCAAAATGTCCATATCACAGATTCAACGCAATTCTAATCAAAATACCAGTATCTTCTCAGATATAGAAAAAATGATACTGAAATTTATATGGAAACACAAGAGAGACCCTGAATAGCTAAAACAATCTTATACAACAAAAACAAACCTGGAGGTGTCAATACCAGATTTCAAGACATATTACAGGGTAGTTATAATCAAAACAGCCTGGTATTGGTACAAAAAACAGATGGACAGACCAATGGAACAGAATAGAGATGCCAGATATCAACCCACATATCTACAACCACACATCTACAACCACTGACAAAAGAGCTAAAATCAATCTTTGGAGCATGGATAGTGTTTTCGACAGACGTTGCTGAGAAAAATGGACCTCCACATGCAGAAGTATGAAGTAAGACCCTTAACTTACACCTTATATAAAAACCCACTCAAAATGGATTAGAGACCTAAATCTATGACCTGATGTGAACATTTGGGAATCCCTACAAGACCTTGGCATAGGCAGAGTTTTTGAAAAAGATCCCAGAGGTACAGGTAAACAAAGCCAAAATTGACAAATGGGATTAAATCAAATTGAGAAGCTTCTGCACTGCAAAAGAAACCCTCAGCAAAGTAAAGAGGCAACTGACAGAATGGGAATAATTATTTGCAAACTATGCAACTGATAAAGGATTAAAAACCAAAATATATAGAGAGATCAAGAAATTCTACAAAAAACCAAACAAACAAACAATCCAGTCAAGAAATTGGCAAAGGACTTAAACAGGCATTTTTCAAAAGAGGAAATCCAAATGGCTAATAGACACATGAAAAAATACTCTCAATCACTAGTTGTCAGGGAAATGCAAATCAAAACCACAATGAAATTTCACCTTACTCCCATTAGAATGGCGTTAGTACAGAAATCAACAAACAACAAATGCTGGTAAGGATGTGGAAAAGGTACCCTAATCCACCGTTGGTGGGAATGTAAACTGGTACGGCCACTGCAGAAGACAGTATGGATATAACTCAGGAATCTGAATATAGACCTACTATATGACCCAGCCATTCCACTCCTGGGAATTTTCCCAAGGGAAAAGAAGAACATGTTGCCATCTCTCCCTTTTGTTCTCTTATTTTTATTCCCTAGCTTGGTCCCCAGGGTGCTTTGAGATTCACTAGCAAGATCCTAGCCTTGTTATCAAGATTCTTTACAAGGTTATTAATCTTTCTGCCACATAGAAGACAATCCAATTTTTGTGAACTCAGTCCTAAAGTCCTACATAAATTGGCCCCTTCCCACTTCTCCAGCCTCTTCCCTTTCTCTGTTCAGTCACAATGGACTTCCTTCAGCTTTCTGAATTCACCAAGCCTTTCACAACCTGCAGGTCGCTCTTCCGTAATACCCTCCTAGCTCTCACAACCCATGCACCACTCCTCTCCTCCCAAGTCTCCCCTTGCATGCCTGACTTTCTGTCTTTGAATCTCATATCAAAAACTACCTCCTCAAGCTCCTTCCCTCTCCCCAAATGCTACCACTTTGGCCTATTTTGTTTCCCTCATTGTACTTGCCACTACCTGCTATTATCTTATCCTGCTTTTTTACTGCCAGTTGGCCAGTCTGGTTTTGAGAGAAGGGACCTTATTTGTTCTCGTCCACTGTTGGATTCCCATTTCTTAGAATCAGATTCAGCTTATGAGAGCTCTTAATCAATGTTGCTGACACGAGAACACTGCAATTGCTCCTTGCAATGTTTGGGTGGTATTTGTCCCCCTGACACCTGCATAGGTTCAGGTGTTGCGGGTTTAGTCCTTAGGGTAAGAGTGGTAGGAGATGATGTGGACCTTAAAATGCTGGGGCCTTGTGGGAAGTCCCTAGGTCATTCACAGTGCTGCCTACAGAAGGGATTGAGGTAGTCATCATGGGATTCTGGTTAGCTCCCACGAGAAGGTGGTTACAAAACCTGAGCCTGGCCCCTCCCAGTCTTTCTCTAGCTTCCTCTTCCACGCTGTCATTCTTCCTCCCTTGTGTTCTCAGCCATCTGAAAGGAGGCCCCACAAGAATTCATGCTGTCAGGACTTTCAGCCCCCAACACTGTGAGCTACATAAGCAGCTTTCCTTTTTAAAGTTAGCCTGCCTCTGGTGTTTTGTTACAGTCAATGGCAAATGAACTAATACGGTTCTCGTATTTTTTCACATTGAGGGTAAATTCTTCAGGGGCTCATTCCCTCCCCTCCCCACTGGTGACCTTCACTTTCGGTGTGAGCTTACCCTGTCTATGGTCTCGAAGATGCTGGTGGCTGCTGCCCGTCCCGCGGCAAAGGCTTCCAAACAGGGAGAAGCATTGCCGAGATTGAGAGCTCCGATTATGACACTGAGGAAAATCTGAAAAGAAAAGGGAGGGACATGGTTTTCCTGTGTTTTTGTTCATATGCCAACAGAGCTCACCATATTCAGGCCATCCATGGGAACTCAGAGGTTTCTCAGAAATATTCTTTGGCAGAAATTTGGAAGTTCAACAGCTCTTTGCCTCATGCCAACACCTGGAGGAGTTTTTGTTGCATAAAGTAAGTCCAATTCTTCTAGGTTATTATTTACCTTGCTTTGTCCTGAACATCATTTTTCTACAAAGCAGACCTTGATTTGAAATGAGTAAGATGTCTAAGCAAGACAGCATATAGACAAAGCGGCTTAGATAATGTGATAATTTGATTCATTGTATAATCAGCCTTATAGTAATTTGCTAATTAAAAGATCATTCAGATAATAAAGTCACTTAGGTCAGTTTGTCTGTTCAAAATGTGGGTACACACAGTACTGATCTGCTACTGCTATACTACTGTTACTAGGATAACTGCTGCCACTATTACTACTATACTACTAGTACATAACTACTAACCATAGTAATAATAGTAACACAGTAGTTTTCTGAATGCATTATCTGTATTATTTAATTTAATCCTTAACAGAACAGAAAAGAGATATGCATGGAGGTTCCCTAGCTCACTTGAGCACAGCCTGCACTGAGTACTAGAGTGGAATTTGAACCCAGGCTCTCGACTGCCACTTTGTATAGCTCCCAGGCTCATCTGCTGTTGGCAGTTTATAGGTAGAATGGACAAGTTCCTGTGCAGAGCTGGAGATACTGTCCTTTGATTCACCAACACAGCCATTTAATTCCCTTGGGGGAAGGTACCTGATCATAACCACACATTTCTACCAAAGAGCATTCCTTTTTCTATCGGGGCTGTTTATAATGGTGAGGAAGATACAATGAGGCAACTCCTCAAGTTGGCTTCCAGGAGGAACCCAGGTGTCCTCCCTGCTCTGTCACACAGCCTGGAGGATGACACAGGGAGGATGTTTCATTAGCAGTCTATGGCCAAGCTTAAGGTTGGCTCCTGCACAAGTGTAGGCTTTGTCAGGCAATCAACTAATCAACTGATCCAGCTTTCGATGGTTTCCACAGGCCAGACTCTTCCCACTGGTTTTCTCACATGGAGACAAATTACCCATGAGTGTCTCTCCACTCTGTTTCCTTCTTGGGTCTGGAGTGGCTGGACCATGGAGAGACTCAGAGTCTGCCAGCCATCACCCTCTCTCTCCAGTAAACTCTGATTTCCATACAGCAGGATAGTTAACAGGGCCAGTGCTATTCCACGCAGGGCGGTACGCTAGCCCACTCATGCCTTCTTCCTAAATTGCCTAGCTAAGAATGGAGAGGAATATTCTCTTTTTATCTGTCCTTCTTGTTCTTTTCCTCAATTACAACACATAGTTCCTCCTGCAGGCAGGGTACTTAATTTTTTCAAGGCCCAGATTCTTTACCTGGAACAAATGGATAACGGTAGTATACACGTCATAGGATTATTATGAGGATTAAATGACATGATGTGTGTGAAGCAGTAGTCACATAAAGAATAGCAAAGATGATGATGACAAAGAAAGGTCCCACGCTTCAGAGGTGGTGAGGGGAGCAGATAGAAAAGTTCTGAGGGTCTAAATTGATTTAAGGCCACTCTACCTCGGCAAAGGAGCCTTCCACATGTGCTAGGCCTGAGGCTGACAGACATTTTCTGCACAGGGCCAAACAGTCGATAGTTTATTTTGGCTTCTAGGGCCACAGGAACTCTGAAGCAGTTACTCACCTCTGCCATGTGGTACAAAAGCAGCCATAGGTAATATGTAAATAAACGACTGTGGTCATGTCACAGCAAGCATTATTTATAAAACAGGCAGTGGGCTGCATTTTTCCTGTGGACTGTAGTTTGCTGGCTCTTGGCCTGAATTCCATACAGACTTACTGGAGGCCTAAATTGAGGTTTGGGTGCAAAGTCTCACTCAACCTGACTTTACAAGCTATTGCATCATGCAAATGTCTCTCTCCAGGTTTTTGGGGCACAAGCAAAGGAGACAGGATGGATGCATGGGCCAACACATCACAATATTCAGTACATATGCAAATAGACCAGCATTTTTCACCCTGAAGGTAACACTCATTAGCCCTGTGGACAATCATGTGGGAGGAAGATGGAAAAAGAGACTGCTGTAGAACAACTTATCTGTGAGTATACTGTGCTGGAGAAAGGGGCTTTGCAGATCCTTGGAAGATAGATTCAGAGGCAGGTAAATAGCAGTTAACAATTTGGGTCCTGAAGTCAGAAAGACCTGAGTTCAAATCCCACTCAATGCCACTTGGCACATTTCTCAGCCTCTATTCACTTTTTGAGGTGGTAGTATAATGTTACCAATTGGAAAATGAAGTTGTGATCATTACATATGGTAATTATATTAAACATCTCAATGCCCAACATCTAATATGCAGTGGATGAATGTTACTTTCTATTACTGTTATTATTTTGTTAGTCAATCATAAAGCTTAAGAGGGCCACCAGACAGCTGCCTTTTGTACCATTCAAGTCCCCATCATCTTTGCATAAAAAACTAAAGTACAGTTTTTGTCTCTGTACAAGTGATACTAACTACAGTCACTTGTGTGAACCACTTTCCATTCATGCTCAATTACCATGGAGCCAGTAATTATGGTGTACATCACAAAATGTACTAGATTAACCTAACTGTTTATCCATTTGGTGGATTAAAACACTCAGCTCAGCTCATGAATACTCAAGACTTCATAGTGATAAGTGAGGCAAGAACTCCTCAGAGTGAGGAAGAGAGAGAGAAATATACTATTAAAAGATGTCTCTTCTTTTCCCAAAGAAACATTTCTTAAGGTGTAAGCATATAAGCAGAGGTTGATAGGAAAGGTTAGGGATAAGAGGTTGGTAACTGAGGGTTAAAATGATAGAAACTCATAGGAGCTTCTCATAGAATATCTAAACTCAGGAAGTACGCAAGAAATGCCAGTTGAAGAGCATCATACTTAGTGAAATAAGCCAGTCCCAAAGAGACAAACATCATATGTTCTCCCTGATCTGTGATAACTAACAGTACTTAAAAGGAAATCCATAGAAGTGAAACTGACACTTTGAGAAGCAATGATTTGAACAGCCCTTGTCTTGACTGTTGAGGAACAGTTTTTGTTTTTTTCTTCTTCTTCTTCTTTTTTTTATAAAGCTTTTATTTAAAGAATATAAATTTCCAAAGTACAGCTTATGGAATACAATGGATCCCCCCCCCCCATAACTTCCCTCCCACCCGCAACCCTCCCCTTTCCTTCTCCCTCTCCCCTTCCATTCACATCAAGATTCCTTTTCAATTCTCTTTATATACAGAAGATCAGTTTAGTACATATTACATAAAGATTTCAACAGTTTGCCCTCACATAGGGACACAAAGTGAAAAATACTGTTGGAGTACTAGTTATAGTATTAATTCACAATGTACAGCACATTAAGGACAGAGATCCTACATAATATTTTTTTTAAAAAACTGATTAATTATCTATGCAATTTCCAATTTAACACCAAGATTTTTTAATCATTTTCAATTATCTTTATATACAGAAGATAGATTCAGTATATACTAAGTAAAGATTTCATCCGTTTGCACCCACACAGAAACACAAAGTGTAAAAATACTGTTTCATTCTAGTTTTTTTCTTCTTAATACCACTGGTTGACCTCTTTACTTAATATAGAGTTAATCATATAGGTTAACTGAAAATGTATCGTCAATTGAAAATAGATCCTAGTAAAAAATAAGAATGGGAATAAGAGAGGGAGGAGCTGTATAGTTTTGCATACATTCCTATGACTTACTTCTAAGAGTAAAGCTAGAAACTTGCCAGGGGATTCCAAATCCCATTAAGCTGGGTGGTAATAATGCCATATTACGTGTTAAAGTGATCCTATTAAGTTTTTAATTGATCATAAAGATTAAGTGCTAGAGGGATCATATAAATAAGATCAAGTGTCTGGTAATAACAATATATAGAATTAAAAAGGAGAGAATGTTCCAACATGGGAAGCAGTCCACACAGCAGACTCATAGAATGACAGAACACTCTAAACAGCACTCTGGCCTCAGAATCTGCCCTTAAGGCATTCTGGTCTGGCTGAAAAGCCCATGAGAGCATTTCAGACATGGAAAGCCAAGACACTGTGACAAAAAAAAATGTCCTACATGAAGAATCTCTGTGAGTAAGACTCTAGTGGAAAGAAGGGGCCATCAAAGTTCTCTGAAGGGAGGAGAGAACTTCCACTTTGCTTATCGGCCTTGTCTAAATACTAACAGATTGTGGACTCAAAAGGCTTCCATAGCCTTGGAACTCATGTCAGTAGCCTCAGGTGATCACTGACATCATATGAGTGTTAATTTTTTTTTTTTTTGGTAAAGATTTACTTATTTATTTGAAAGGCAGAGTTACAGATAGGTAGAGGTAGAGGTAGAGGTAGAGGTAGAGGTAGAGGTAGAAGTAGAGGTAGAGGTAGAGGTAGAGGCAGAGGTAGAGGTGGAGAGAGGTCTTCCATCCGATGGTTCACTCCCCAAATGGCTGCAATGGCTGGAGCTGTGCCAATCCACAACCAGGATCCAGAAGTCCCCTTGGGTCTCCCACATGGGTGCAGGGGCCCAAGGACTTGAGCCATCTTCTACTGTTTTCCCAGGCCCTAGCAGAGAGCTGGGTCAGAAGTGGCGTAGCCAGGAATCGAACCAGCACCCATATGGGTTGCTGGCACTGCAGGCGGTGGCTTTACCTGCTACGTCACAGCACTAGCACCAAGAATGTTAATTGTTAAATTAACAACAGGAGTCACTATGCACTTACTTTCCATGCAGGACCTCTGTCCTTAATGAGTTGTACTATGAGAATTAACTGTAAAGCTTGTTCTCAAACAGCTTTTTATATTTTGTGTGTGGGGGGGTAAAAATTGTTGAAATCTTTACTTAGTATAGAGTTGGTCTTCTGTGTATAAGTTAATTAAAAATGAACCTTAATGAAGAATGGGATTGGGAATGGGAGAGAGAGGAAGTGGGATAGGAGTGGGGGTGGGAGGGTGGGTATGGGGAGAAGAACCGCTATATTCCTAAAGTTATATTTATGAAATTTGTGCTCATTAAATAAAAGGTTTCTTTGGAAAAAAACCTACATATATAAAAACTATATATATATATATATATATATATATATATATATATATGAAAAAATAAATGTCAGTTGAAAGAATGAATTATTTACAAAAGATATAAAACATATTTATAAATTTAAAAGCAGAGTAAAACAGCCCACAACTTAACTTGCAGGAAATTTAAAGATGACAATCATAAAACTGGATTCTTACTAGAGAGTTGGTAACAGGCTTTTTATTCAATGTTTCCAATTGGAGTTTGTGTATTATTTAATTTTCAATTTACCAATTCATTCTTCCCTCAGAAGTGTTATTTGTTCATTTCTCTGTCCTCTCTTTGTAGGCATGAAATGAAGGGAAAGATGGCTTTTCTCAAAGCACATCTTTCTGCAGGGTGAACTGATACAGCAGCTAGGGCTAATGCCAACTACTGCTATCCCCAGCTTGCTAATTCTCAAAGATTCTTAGGTGCAATTGAATTAATAAAGACATGGGACTTAAGTTAGATATTAGACCTGCAATACTTTCACCGGTTTTTCCAAAGTGCAAAGTTACATGTAAGTTGTAAGGAATATGGCTAAAGTATGATAATGGTAATGCTTTCATACTATATGTCTTTAAAGTTCACAAAACACTGTAACATGTAATCATTGTTAAATTGTAATCATTGTTAAATATGTAACCATATTTAATATTTTTAAAGTACAAAATATGCCAGCTGTTCATGACGGAAAGCAAACAGAATTTTAAAAGTTGTTTTAATGTGCTGTTGTGTTCTTAATGAAATGGATTAGAGTGATTGTGGTTTGACCACTGACGATCATTTCTATGTGCAAATCAATACACCATTTAATTTTCCTTAGAAATGTGTTATATTACAGCAATGGATCTACAATTGTAAGCTTTCAGCTAGTACATTTCTGGTACTTTGACATTTCTTGTTGACTAATTGTTGACTATTCCACCCAGAATTTGGAACCAAAATATTTTACTTGGCCGGCGCCGTGGCTCAACAGGCTAATCCTCCGCCTTGCGGCGCCGGCACACCGGGTTCTAGTCCCGGTCGGGGCGCCGGATTCTGTCCCGGTTGCCCCTCTTCCAGGCCAGCCTTCTGCTGTGGCCCAGGAGTGCAGTGGAGGATGGCCCAAGTGCTTGGGCCCTGCACCCCATGGGAGACCAGGATAAAGCACCTAGCACCTGGCTCCTGCCATCGGATGAGCGCGGTGCGCCGGCCGCAGCGCGCCGACCGCGGCAGCCATTGGAGGGTGAACCAACGGCAAAGGAAGACCTTTCTCTCTGTCTCTCTCTCTCACTGTCCACTCTGCCTGTCAAAAAAATAAATAAATAAATAAATAAATAAATAAAAATATTTTACTTAAGAATCTTACATAAAACTACTTTCCATTTCAAGACCAACTGAAACAAAAATTACATTTTTTTACCTTCCTGACTGGAAAAGTGCCATTTGGCAAAGAATTCAAACACTAATTGAACCCAGCTACAATATCAGAGACATTAAGCTAAGAAGGAAGAAGGACCTTGGGAGAGGAAGTAATGGAGCTTGGGACTGAAAGCAGGCCAGACTAATGCCATCCCACACACAGCTCCTCGCCAACACATACAAGCTGTAGTGTTTTCCCAGCATGCACCCAACTACACAGAACAGAGAGGAAGCCCCTTGTAACAAATACTTATCAACCACAAAGATCTAGATGTCGACGACAAAAATCTAGGTTTGGCCAAAAACAAGCTGGAGAGGGTTCCATTAAGACTGTCCCCACCTTCACAGTAAGTACTGTATAACATCTGACTTTGTTCCTTGGTGATAATGTGGTAAGGATATACAAATACCCCTAGACAGTGAGAACATAACAGCCTGGTCTTTCTTTCTATCAGCCCTTCCATTTGTTCAGAATCTTTCTTCTTCTTACTTAAATAAAACTTCACTTCTACTCTCACCATTCTGTCTAGTCTTGTAAATTGTCATTGACACCAGGACACAAACCTTGACTCATGTCACCGGTTTTCCTACAACAGAAGCAGGATGAGAAGCTTTCCTTGACCCCAGCCACATCCAATCACTCTCCATGCTGTTCACCATCAAGATTCTTGTACTCTAATCCATGGAATATGTTACTATTTATCATTATGCATTTACATGATTATTTAATGATTGTCTTCCCTCATTAAACTGTGAATTCCATCAGTGCAAAAAAAATCACATTCTTCTGTTCACTATTGAAACACCTGCATTCTCTGTGGGTTTGGCACAAAGTTGAAGCTCAATAATTATTATTGAATGAATAACTGAAAGGACACTGAAAGTTAAAATACTCATGACATTAGCTGTGGCAGGGCACAGTGCAAGTGAACCTTAAAAGTATGCTTTGTATTATCTGTTCAGTTGAGGATATTTTTGACTTTGGTCTTAATAAATCGTTATGTTACACAAACACATCTACTGGGCATATGTCATGTGCAATTATTAAACTCAATTATATGAGCAGTTAATTTTTAGCTAAGAGACTACTGACTTCCCATATTAATGACATATCATCTTTCCAACTCAGTCACAAAAATCATCACTTTACAGTTATGAAATCTTCAGTTCAGTGGCAATCAATTTGCTGATATTGTCAGTTCAGAAGTTCAGCATCTCTTTATTATAAAATGCATAAGTATTGCTTATTTCTGCAGACTGGCCCCATCAAATCATTGACATTTTCCTCCTTCATCACTAAAGGACTGGACCATGTGTCTAATCCTTGAACTCTTCTGAGATCCTGTAACTAACCACAGTAACAGCTGGAAATGTTACAAGAGCAAAGTACCTGAACAAGGGCTCCTGGCGAATACTCTCCTTCTTCCAGGACAAGTTTGGAGCCATACCAGAAGGCCAATGCATAACAGAGAAAGATGAGACACCACATGTATCCAGTAAAGAAGCCCATCACTATGCCTTTTCTAATTCCCCATCGTTGGGCAAACACAAGATTTTTCTCATATCTGTAAAGAGAAAATGTTTGAGTCCATGGCAGCAATAGCAGCAGCTCAAGTTATAATGTTCAAAACAGGCCACAATGCAACTATACTCAATGATTATAAAATCGCCCCCAACACAGAACAGCTTTAGGGAAACAAATCTACAGTAATGTCTGTGTAGCTACTTGATGTTTGTTTGAAACGGGCAATGAAACATGTTGAAAGGGTGAAACTTATCAAAGCCTCATGGCTGACTGCTGCATGGATGAAGAGCAGTAGCATAGGCTTTGCCTTCAGGAAAAAAGCATATTTGGACATGAGGAACCCAGTACAGTTTGTGTTTGAATTGTTTCCTTGAATCACTTGATGTATTTTTTTTATCAGAAAAGAATCTTATTGGCTCCAGTTTTGCAAGTCAGACTATTTGGGTATTTCCTGTTCTTCAAGTTTGAAAATAATGTTAGCACAAACTACATATACTGCAAATCTGCCCTGTGGCAAAGATGTTAGGTGATGACCTCTCTGGCCAGGTTCACAGCCATGAGGACATGGATAACTGAAATCAAATCCAAATTCAACATGAGGTTGAGGTATGCTTCAGTAACTCCACGATTTATGAATGATGGGCCTTGTCTGGCAGCTCAGCCATTCTGAAACTGCCTTCTTATATTTCAAAAAATAAATTCACAGGGAAATTTAGTATTTCACAGGACACAAACTGAAAGTCTATGCTATGTCTATTGCCATTTTTAAAACACATTGCCTGTTTTATTAACAATAAAGGATAATCTCTTTCATGATAGAGAAAATATGCTACTGAATTTTTAAATGAGAAATAAGGTAGCTTCACTCTACAAACCAAAAGATTTAAAAGGGGAGAAAAAAGAAAAGAAAAAATTAGAAATTATAGACCCTATTCTATTAGTTGGTGAATTTGGTAGAAACTGAGAATGCTATCATCTCATTAGATCTATAATATATAAAATAAGAGTTTCCATCCAGTGGGTGGTTATTTTATAAAATCAGTATGTAGAACATTATAAGCACTTAATAAATATTAGATAAATTAAATAAGCAAATTAATTTTAAAATATTTATTTACTCTTTTGTAAGTCAGAATCACAGAAAGAGAGGGAGAGACAGAGTTCGATCTTCCACCTGCTGGTTCACTCCCCAAATAGCTGCAATGGCCAGGGACGGGCCAGGCTGAAGCCAAGAGCCAGGAACTTCTTCCGGGTCTCCAATGTGGGTCCACTTAGGCCATCTTCTGTTGCCTTCCTAGGCCATGAGCAGGGAGTTGGATGGGAAGTGGAGCAGCTGGGACATGTACCAGTGTTCATATGGGATGCTGGGGCTGCAGATGGCGCTTTAACTCACTGCGTTATAGCGCCAGCCCCCAAAATAATGTTTTTGATGATATGTTCTTTTGGCCACTTGAGTTTTCATTTTCATTTAGAATTAATCTCTGCCGGCGCTGTGGCTCAACAGGCTAATCCTCCGCCTTGCGACGCCGGCACACCGGGTTCTAGTCCCGGTCGGGGCGCCGGATTCTGTCCCGGTTGCCCCTCTTCCAGGCCAGCCCTCTGCTGTGGCCCGGGAGTGCAGTGGAGGATGGCCCAGGTGCTTGGGCCCTGCACCCCATGGGGAGACCAGGAAAAGCACCTGGCACCTGGCTCCTGCCATCGGACGAGTGCGGTGCGCTGGCCGCAGCGCGCTATCCGCGGCGGCCATTGGAGGGTGAACCAACGGCAAAGGAAGACCTTTCTCTCTCTCTCTCTCACTGTCCACTCTGCCTGTCAAAAAAATAAATAAATAAATAAATAAAAGAATTAATCTCTATCTAGAACAATGGCCTAAAACACACCAATACTAAATTTTATTTGATTAACTGAAAGGCTTATCAAATGTATCAAGAGAACATAATAATTCAAGTAGCTGAATAAAATATGTTCAATAAAAAAGTGCTCAATGAAAATGTGGAATTGTATTTTGGATCATAATGTCTTTATATGTTTTAATTAACTTGATTTAGCTGTTTCAAAACATACATGTATTTCAAAACATCGTCTGGTACCCAATAAAAATGTATAATTTTATTTGCAAAAACTTCATGGAAATGGAACTCAAAGATAAGGTTTTTGAGTATAAAAATTTTTGAAATCCATGCATGTTTTCTTTATAATACACATGTCCATGGACTTTCTGAAGTTTCCTAATATGCTATCATTAAGTATAGGCAGTGTGTTTTACAATAATTTATTGAGTTCATTCCTCCTGTTTAACTGAAATTTTGTATCCTTGGACCAACATTTTCTCGATCTACTGCCTCCCCAACCTTGTCCTGGTAATCATCATTCTATGTTTTGCTTGCATAAATTCAACTGTTTTAGATTTCACATATAGGTAAGATCATGTAGGACTTGTCCTTCTGTGCCTGGTTTGTGTCCTTCAGTGTGTCTTCCAGATTCATACGTATTATCACCAGTGTTCTACTGTGTGTATATACACCACAAATACAAACCTTTCTTCCATTTCCATAGGTTATCTCTTTCCTCTGTTGATTGCTTTGTTTTCTATATAGAAGCTTTTTAATTTGATGTAATCTCATATTTCTATTTTTGCTTTTGTTGCTTGTACTTTTGGTGCCATATCCAAAAATAACATCACTATTATAAATATAATTGTCACCTTGCTTTCCTTTTCTGATAGTTTGTTCTTAATCTTATAAATGCTACTGATATATGTAGATTGAACTTACATCCTGAAACTTTGTTGCATTTGTTTATTAGATCTAGCAGTTTTTGGTAAAAATCTTTATGGTTTTCATGTCATCTGCAAACAGAGACAATTTAATTTATTCCTTTCTAATTTAAATGCCTTTTGTTTCTTTCTCTTTCCTAATTGCTCTGTCCAACAATTCCAGTAGTATGTTGATGTCATTACCTTCTTCCTAATATTAGGAAAAATTTCCAAAATTTAATATGATTTAGTTGAGGGATTGTCACACATGATATTTATTGTGTTGAGGTACATTCCTTTTCTCCCCCTAATTTGTTGAGAGTTTTTATCATCCAAGGATGCTAAATTTTGTCAAATGCTTTGTCTGCATCACCGAGATTACCATGTGGTTTTTGCTGTTTATTCTGTTTATTGATTTGTGTGTGTTGAAACCATCCTTGTATTCCAAGGATAAATCTCACTTGATTGTGAAAGAATTTCTATTAATGTACTGTTGCTATTTTTATGTTTAGGATTTTTACATCTATGTTTATAGGAATAATGGTCTGTAATTTTATTTTCTCACCATGTTGCCTGGCTTTGATATTAGGGCAATTCTGGCTTTATAAAGCAATTTTGAAGCATTCCTTCCTCTTCAACTTTCTGAAAACTCTTTAAGAAGGACTAGCTCTTCTTAAAAGTTAGAATTCAGCAGATTTTTTTAACAGAATTTTGCTACTGAATCTTTCCTTAGCAAGTATTTGTCTGCTCTGATATTGTGTTCCACGTGAGTCAATATTGGTTGGTTTGCATTTCTAGAAATTTAGCCATTCCATCTAGGTTTTCCAAATTGTTGGTGTAATTATTCATAGTAGTCTCTTAGGATCCTTTGTACCTCTGTGGTATCATTTATAACCTTTCATGAGGGCTTTCCTTTAAGGGAAGAAAACAGCATTACAGAAAGACAGTGATAAGATGGCGGAATAGGAAGGGAGCACACTGACAGTTCGGGGAGAGACAGTTTAATAAAAGTAGAGATACTGCAGGTTCAAGGAAGAGTAGGGGAAGAAACAGCAGAGGAAACTCTTCCGGAACTAGTGATTCACAGTGGACCTGCGTGCAGAGCATGGGAGCCCACAGTTTGGGACACCAGCGGCAGACTCAACACACCAGTGCTAGAACGCGAGGTGAGCCGAACCTCAATAGCCTGAGACACCGGCAGGGAAGCGGAAAGAGGAGACTAGAGTGAACAAGGCTTGAAACCCTGTGGGGGAAAAGTTCACCAGGCTAACTAGAAGAGAGAGAGAAAAAAAAAAACACGAGTTTCTCTCTCTCCGCCCACCTCTCAAAGGTGAGCAAGACAAAGAGCAGGCGCCATTTTGGACATTCATCATAAGCAGGGCGACCTCAGGTCTGCACCGGCCCTGAGCCTAGCAGAAAAACGTGACTCTAGGCGTGGGAGTGAAATAACAGGAGATTAGAACCTAATGAATGTGTGGTGCTAATGAACTGAGACTGTGAAAAAAGAGACGGTGGGGGAGAGAACTCATGGAATTCACCAATTCACGTGAGTACTCTCCAGAGACGCTACAGTTCAGTAGCCTTGGAAGCCCAGTGGGAGACTGCAGGAGAATTTGAGCCCACACTGAGGGCCACAGATTCCCTTTGTGGTCCTTGGGAAAGAGCTTCCGAACTCTGGCTCCTGTGGGTATATCATTCGCCTGCTAACCACCCCCAATTCCATTCAGCTGGGCGGAATTACTTCCCTTTTCAATCAAAAATAAAGAAAGAAACAGAGAGAGATTTACCACGCCTAACCTGGGAGTGTCACCTTTGGCACACCCTCAACCCTGAGGAACCAAACAGAGCTCTCAGGCCACACCCATCTCAAGCCTCTAAGGCTCCATTGAAAGCAGACAGTCCACTTATCTAGAGTCATAGTATAACAAGAAAAAACACCACAGTGAAGAAACCAATATGCCAAACAACAAACGCAAAAACCGAGGTAACAAGAACAAGGAAGACACCCCAATTCAAGATTACAAAGATGATGAGATAGAAGAAATGCAAGAAATGGATCTCAAAAAATTGATAAGAACATTAAGAAGTTCTCAAAAACAAATTCTTGAACTACAGAAATCCTTAATGGACAAGGTAGAAAATCTCTCTCATGAAAATGAAATATTAAGGAGGAATCAAGCTGAAATGAAACAACTAGTGGAACATGAAACTGTGATAGTGACGAGAAATCACAATGAAATGAAGAATTCAATAGATCAAATGACAAACACATTAGACAGCCTTACAAACAGAAAGGGTGAAGCAGAAGAGAGAATATCGGACTTAGAAGACAGAGAACAGCAAAGTATACAGTCAAACCAAAGAAAAGAAGAGGAAATTAGAAATCTAAAAAATATTGTTGGGAATCTACAGGATACTATTAAAAAACCCAACATTCGGGTTCTAGGAGTTCCTGAAGGCATGGAGAGGGAGAAAAGATTAGAATGCCTTTTTAGTGAGACACTAGAAGAAAATTTCCTGGGTTTGGAGAAGGGCAGAGACATCCTAGTACAGGAAGCTCATAGAACCCCTAGTAAACATGACCAAAAGAGATCTTCACCATGACACGTCGTAATTAAAGTCACCACAGTGAAACAGAAAGAAAAGATCCTAAAATGTGCAAGAGAGAAACATTAGATTACTCTCAGAGGATCTCCAATTAGACTCACAGCAGACTTCTCATCAGAAACCCTACAAGCTAAAAGGGAATGGTGAGACATAGCCCAGGTACTAAGAAAAAAACTGCCAGCCCAGAATATTATCTCCTGCAAAGCTCTCATTTGTGAATGAAGGTGAAATAAAGACATTTCATAGCAAACAGAAATTGAAAGAATTTGTCGCCACTCGTCCAGTCCTGCAAAAAATGCTTAAAGATGTGTTACACACAGAAACACAGAAACACGGCCATCAACATGAAAGAAGATAAACGAAGGGAACCTCACAGCAAAAGATCACAGGGAATTCAAAGCATACATTTGGATAAAAAAATAATGGGACATGTACTCTATAGAATACTATACAGCAGTCAAAAACAATGAAATCCAGTCATTTGCAACAAGATGGAGGAATCTGGAAAACATCATTCTGAGTGAATTAATCCAGTCCCAAAGGGACAAATATATGTTCTCCCTGATCAGCGACACTAACTGAGCACCAAAGGGGAAACCTGTTGAAGTGAAATGGACACTATGAGAAACAGTGACTTGATCAGCTCTTCTGCTGACTGTTGTTGTACAATGTAATACTTTCTCCATTTTAGTATTTTTTTTTATTCTAGTACTAGTGGTTGAACTCTGTAATTAACACACAATTATTCTTAGGTGTTTAAATTTTAACTGAAAAGTGATCCCTGTGAAATATAAGAGTGGGAATAAGAGAGGGAGGAGATGTACAATTGGGCCATGCTCAATCAGACGTGCCCCAAATGATGGAGTTAGAAACGTGCCAGGGGATTCCAATACAATCCCATCAAGGTGGCATGTACCAATGCCATCTCACTAGTCCAAGTGATAAGTTTCAGTTCACAATTGATCACACTGTTAGGTCTAAGAGTCAAAGGGATCACACAAACAAGATTAGTGTCTGCTAATACTAACTGAGAGAACCAAAAAGGGAAAGAATGATCCAACACGGGAAGCGAGATACACAGCAGACTCATAGAATGGCAGATGTCCTAAATAGCACTCTGGCCTCAGAATCAGCCCTTAAGGCATTCGGATCTGGCTCAAGAGCCCATGAGAATATTTTAGGTAAGGAAAGCCAAGACACTCTGGAAAAAAAGAAGACCTAAATGAAAGATCTCTGCGAGTGAGATCCCTGTGGAAAGAATGGGGCTATCAAGGAAGGAGGTACCTTTCTCTGAAGGGAGGAGAGAACTTCCACTTTGACTATGACCCTGTCGGAATAAGATCGAAGTCCGCGAACTCAAAAGGCTTCCATAGCCTCGGCAACTCATGACTAGAGCCTAGGGAGATTGCTGATGCCATATACAAGAGTGTCAAATTGTTAAATCAACATCAGGAGTCACTGTGTACTTACGTCTCATGAGGGATCTGTCCTTAATGTGTTATCCAATGTGAAGTAATGCTATAACTAGTACTGAAACAGTATTTTAAATTTGTGTTTCTGTGTGGGTGCAAACTGATGGAATCTTTACTTAGTATATACTGAATCGATCTGCTGTATATAAAGATAATTAAAAATGAAAAAAAAACTTGGTGTCAAATTGGAAATTAAATAGAAAATTAATCAATTAAAAAAATACATATCATGTAGGATCTCTGTCCTTAATGTGCTGTACATTGTGAATTAATACTATAACTAGTACTCCAACAGTATTTTCACTTTGTGTCCCTATGTGAGGGCAAACTGTTGAAATCTTTACATAATATGTACTGAACTGATCTTCTGTATATAAAGAGAATTAAAAATGAAAAAAAAGAAAAGAAAACAGCATTACAGAGGTGCAATATGTGGGCAAACATACCATCACAGTCTGAAATAGATATCTCACCTACATTGGTTTTCTAAAAATCACTAATTGTAAAATCTTAAAAAACACATTGCTAAAGGCTTGGTACTTCTTGCAATGCTTTGTCCAATCTAAATTACTCTGTTTAGCAACTTCTTGAACAAATGTTTCTTCAGAGTACTGTAGACCAAGATGAATCTATCACCTGCACAAAATGGGGAAAAGTCAGGGAAGTGTGGTGATTAACAAATTCCAAGAAAGTGACAATTAACCAACCTTTCAACCTCTTTTTTCTCACCACCAAAAGCAGCCACTGTTCGCATAGATGAAATGACCTCATCAGCTATGGACCCTGCTTTGGCATAAGCCTTCAGCTCATAGTCTGTAAACTTGGACACACTCTAAAATGCAAAAGAAGAAAGGAAAATATGAAGGGTAGGTAACTGGGGAAGCCAATCTTTCATTCAGTGATTCACATGTATTAAGAAATGTCTGATAACTGTTCATGTTTCTCATCCATGGAAGTCAGAATAAAGCATACAAAACCCATGATGACTTTCAATATGTTATGTTATGTATTTGTGCCCACCTTTGCCTTACTGTGTACATTCTGCCTTTGAATCAAACCTAGTAAAGTTGCTTATCTCGTTTTACAGGAACAGACATGCATAGATTTGAATTCAAGAAGAGCAAGGGCAGAACTATAACATTCCAAATCAGTGACACATTTACACAAACTTAGAAACGGGCACTAAGATAATAACAGAAACTAAACTCGAAGTCTGTTTGAAACCAAGTTAACTGGGCAATGTATTTAGTCTCTAGTATGTTAAAACATGATCCATTTGAATGTATATATCACTTAGCACAGGTTTGAAGAAAGAGATTAAATGTACTGGGGTATTTGTGAAGGGGGGAAAAGCTGAAAAGAATGTTTATAGAGACCCTGATTCTTCTCTATAGAAGTTAAAGTATCCTGGAGTAGAGCTAGACAGTGTTTGGTAGGAAACACTGTGGTGAAGACTGCATGATGCCATGGATTAAAATATAAATAATGTCTCTAGTGATTGATTTGTGCTTAAGTATATAACATGAATTAGGCCCTGAATAATGACAATGACTTTGAGGGTTATTATCTCTAGTTTAACCACTGAGGTTTTGATGGATCTAACCTGTTTTTCTTGAGTTGCACAAACTAGATAGAGATAGAGCCAGATGATAACCCAATAAAGTGGAGGGGGATCTTTGCTACTGTTATTTTAAACCATATTCTCTATTACCTGGCAAATGTTGAATGCAATATAGTCAGTGGATTGCCTGAATATTTTCCTATAAAGCAGCATCACCAAGACTGAAACCTGTTGCTCAATGGCATATGTGTGTTTGTGTACAGCTTCTCACTTAAATTCTCTTCTCATTCACAGCAAGTAATTAGTGTACATGATCCCATGACCATGCTACTTAGCATGGTCACTCTAAGAGTGAGAAATCATAATTTCAATGCCTGGGAGTATTTTTAGCTGGGATGGCCCCAGCTTCCTACTCCTACACTTTGCTGTGGCTTGACTACCTGAGACCATGACAGGAATATGGTTAGAACAGATGAGATAACCTCGCTCTGAAACCGACTACATGCAATGGAGAACATAGTTGTGAGTGCAGAACATTTTTTAATGTGCTACTTATCAAAATGAGTATATTTGTGGCCTCTTAATTGAGACATCTGAACTTGGGAGAACATTGGGTACAATAGGCATGTTAGAGAATGGGGTGGGAGAATTAGATTCAGGCTTCCTTGAACTTGAATCCTGCCCTGCCAGCTGTGCAGTCACAGCTAAGTCCTTATGGCTCTGAGCCTTAGTTTATTATGTTTAACGTGGTGGTGTTAGTACTTCCTTTAAAAGATTAGCAAAATAGTAGATGTTCAACAGGTATAGCTGTTTCCTGCTAATATAATAATATCAAACATATCCAAACATCCTTACTCCCTGCTCTATGAACGTTATTTGATACTACAGAATAATTCAGCAAAACATCAAAATAGTGATAATTATTTTGACTGAACATACTTTGGAGAAGAAATGAAGATTCATATATGAGGTTATTCTTGGAATTTGTCTTCCCACAGAGAAAAGTAAATGACTTCCTTACCAAACCTATTATGGCTGCTCCAAACCCAATGAGAGGGCTGACAGAAATAATAACCAAGGTCAGTTTCCAACCCCTGGAAAATCCAAGCAGGAAACCAAAGATGGCTGAGGTCATGCGCTGAATGAAAATGGCCAGTTGGTCGGCAATGGCATCATTGATTTTATTAATATCACTAGAAACAAGAAAGAGTTGGATCACTAAAAATGGATTTTGTCAATTAAAATGTTCTGCTGAAAAATTTCAGTTTTTCCCTTCCAAACTACAGCCAGATCTCCATCACTCTTGGGTGATAAGACAACCTCTCCAATCTGGGAAATTTTTCTGCACTTTGGAATGTTAAAAAGCCTTTTCCTCATGGCCAACTAAGTCTGTCCTTAAGTCAGCTGGCCCAACTTGGGTCCATTAAATGTGGAATAAGACTTCTACAGGCCATCTTATTTGTGTCTTTCCTTAATCTGTTCTGAAGTGCTCCTCTTTCCCTCTTAGTGCCTATTAAATCCTTCTGCTTCAAGGTTCTAGTCACATTCCAGATCATTCACAAGCCCATATAATCAATCCGCCGGAAGAAAAATGCTGTTTCCGTGTGTTCCCATAGCAATGCAATTAACTCTACACACACACACACACACACACACACACACACACACACACACACACACACACACACACACTACTGCATTCTGCTTATATGCCATGAGGAGTACAGACACTCTGATTCTGAATTCAAGCTCTTCTTGGGTAAATTACCTCATCTTTTTGTGCCTTAACTTCCTCATTTATAAGATGGAGATAGTAACATAACCTACCCCACCTGGTAGTAACAAGGACTAAATTAGTTAATATGTAAGCCTTCAAGTAATAAGCAATCAATATGAGTTAGCTTTGATTATTTGTTCCTCTTATCCCTCCCACCAGATAGTAAGATCCTTAAGAGCAAGAGTAAAACATAAGTGCTTCAACATGAGAGTATCTGCATTTAAGTCCTGCCTTCATTCCTGATACCAACTTCCTGATAATGCGCACCCTAGGAGCCAGCAAGGATGAAATAATTGGGTTCCTGTGTCACCTGTTCTTAGCTCTTGACTTTAGCCTAGCCTAGCCCAGCCTCAGTCATTGCATATAATTAGGGAATTCTCTGTCTCTCTCTCCTTCACACACTCTTTCTCTTTCTTTCTCCTCCACCAAATATAAAAAACTTTAAAATAATTTACATAGGGAATCAGTTGATCCACATGTTAGAATATACTACTCCATTCCAGGAGAAGGAAAGCAAAGCTATTATTCAACAAATATAAATACATGTAAAATGCTATTAATAATAAAATTGTTAACGTGCAAAAAATTAAGTGCCTCAGAATATTAAGTGGATATAATTACATTAATTTCATATTCCTGAAAATATTCCCAGATGGAACAAAAAGAACTTGGGCCTTGATTGAAGGAAAGTACCTAAGGCATTATCCAGAAATAAGACCACTGTATTCTAGCAAGTTACAGAGTAGGTGCTGGGATATAGGGGCCCTAACTTTCTATCTGCTTTATTTTCACTATATTCTGTATTCCTTGGAACTTCACGGTTCAGTTCAATAGTCTTCAACTCTTTCTAAACACTCATGGCCCATTTAAAATCTCTGGTGAGCTATTAATGATTCAAAATAAATTTGGATATAAATTAGATTTAAATCCAATTTTTTAGTTTGTATTTTTTCCAAACTATATTTGGAATTTTTGTTTGTAGAAACAAAAAATTTTTGTTTGTAGAAACATAAAAATAACTGTTTCTAATTGTAATGTTTGCTCTTATCTATACAAAGATTGTGATGTCCTCCAATTTCTCCTTTTGAGGCCAAATAACCCTACTTCTTTTTTTTTTTTTTTTTGACAGGCAGAGTGGATAGTGAGAGAGAGAGACAGAGAGAAAGGTCTTCCTTTGCTGTTGGTTCACCCTCCAATGGCCGCCGCGGATGGCGCACTGCGGCCGGCGCACCGTGCTCGTCCGATGGCAGGAGCCAGGTGCTTCTCCTGGCCTCCCATGGGGTGCAGGGCCCAAGCACTTGGGCCATCCTCTACTGCACTCCCGGGCCACAGCAGAGAGCTGGCCTGGAAGAGGAGCGACCGGGACAGAATCCGGCGCCCTGACCGGGGCTAGAACCAGGTGTGCCGGCACCGCAAGGTGGAGGATTAGCCCATTAAGCCGCGGCGCCAGCCCAAATAACCCTACTTCTTTAAACTCATTCCTATAATACTTCATTTTTAATATTTACCTCAAGGGCCTACAACCCAAACTGCAGCATTCTGTTTTCAATTTTTAGTGACCATATCAAAAAGCCATGATACCTTTGAAAGCCAAGCTGAAGGGATAAAAATGTGTCAAATGCAAATGAAAATGTTTTTAAGTTGCAGTTTGATACAGAAACAAGAGTTTTATTATAGTCTTTAAAAAAACACATAGTAAAATGTTCTCCCAGTTACTTACTCAGAGAATCTTGTATTCAATTCTCCCACTGAATTGCAGTCAAACCATCCTATTTCCATTCTCATTATTCTCCTAAAGTAAGCTTTTCTCATTTTCTGTATCTGATGAGCTGCAGCAAGTACCCAAAAGCATATCTGTAAAGGGACAGAGGGATGTCTAGCACTGCAATCTCACCAGTGGCTGTTCGCTCTTTTTTCAGAAGAAATATTTTCAATGTCACAGTGGAAAAACACAAGGAAATCATTCATAACACCCTTACTGGGAATTCAGGTGTGCGCTCAGGCATCTGCTGTTATGAGTAAAGGGCAACCAAAAACATCATGGGGTTGGATCCAGCTCTGACACTTAAGCAGGCCTCTGACTTTGGGACTTGGCTCTGCTGAGGTTCACTTGCTTCAGGGGCAAAGTAAGGCCCATAGCACCAAAAATAACACATCATTGCTCTTAAGTCACTATTTTTGGATATCACTTCTGAGTAACATTTTCCCCCTGAGAAGCTTGTCCGTAAGCATTCACGTAGTTTGCAGTTGACAATTTTTAGGAAATGTAAGCTAAAAATCATGACATAAGCAGAGACTATTCTGCTGATAAGTTTCCCTTAACTAATGAAGCAAGCCTGTCAAGAAAAAACCCAGTGCCAGAATGGGAAAATGGATTTGTTTCTGCTTTCAACTGACCATACGTGGAATTCTTGAATAAATGGAAAGGGGGGTCAACATCATTTTTCTACAGAAAAAGGCAAAAATTAAAATATTTTACTTCCTTAATAAAAGTTAAATAACCATAAACCTTGTATCACTTCAATCTATAATGGGCTCTAGATTCAGATTTACAGAATTTGGGTTGGAGTGCAGTTGGTTGAGACTTTAGCAATGAAAGGGAGAAAAGAAAATAGATTTTGCTTTCCTCCACCTCCACATGCATAGCATTCTCTAGGCTACTCACCCTCCCCTATAAATATCCCAACTGTCCATTTCTGGACTCAACAGAGAGGATGAAGTAGGAGATGGCAGTGGAGGACAGGACAATACAACAGAGTCTGTAGTGCATCTCTCTGAAAACTGCTAGAATTCTGTTTAGCTGTCCCAGAAGAATCTCTCCATTCTCTCAAGTCCTTCTGAAATAGATCTGTACTTCTTAGGGCTTCTGATGGCTTAGAAGCTAATGAAAACACTTTACATCTCATTGCAATATCTGTGAGCCCAGATCTTGACCATAAATAACACGGAGGCACTACTAACTTGAATATATCCCGTGGTAAGTACTGCGACACCGATCCCAGCGTAGTAACTGGCAAACCTGATCATTTCACTTTCAATGTCCAGCAACCTTCAAAAGAGGGAAAAAGTTAAGACTTACAAGTGGTATCTATCAAGGATGACAGAAATTTAAAATATGTATATTATGTTTCTATCAAATATGAGTAACGTATTTTATCTATGCGAAATTATAACCAATCCAATCAAATCCCTAAATAGTTCTCATGGTACTAATCATAGCAAATATACATATCCCCTTCATTTCTACAGGCAGAGAGATGCTAGAACTGTGAAATAATTAATCAGCAGTTGTTAGAAACAAAGTGATCCTCAATGTCAGTACTGGCTCAGTTCACCTTTGCACCTTTCATTCATACTCATGCAGTGATAAAGCAATTGAAACTAGAGAAAGGTTTGAATAAGCCAGACAGGTTGTCTGAAAAGCCACTTACAGAACTACACATGCTGTAAATCAAGAGCTTACTCTTATCTCCTCTAAGAATTGAAACTAGCTTTTCAACTTCTCCATCTCAAAATGAGCTGTGAAAAAGATACATGCCGTCTTCCCATGGGGGAGAAAAGCTCTTTATCCGCCCTATCTTTCTTCTGCTTACAGCCTATGAAGCTTCATCCACCAGGATACTCTCTTAGCTTGAAGCCAAAGATACCCGTGGGGAATAGCAAGAAAGCCGTTTGGCACTTTTTCCAGCAGAAGTCCCATGCTGGGGCACAGGGTTTAGGTGTGGAAGGGTCTGGGAGGGGAAGAAAGACACATTCTGAACTTACTTTCAGGAAATAAGAAATCTTGATCAGAAAACCAATGTACTCATTGCTGAGAATTTTGATCTTCAGGGATAAGACAAATGATATATATATATATATATTTTTTTTTAGAAAACCAGAAAGCAGCATCTTTGCCATGGATGCTTCCATCCTATGCTCTTTCTTCTCTCTATCAGGCCTTCCTGTTGTGACTTGAACTTGAATTATTTTCTACTTTTATTGAACTCAAAGTACTGCTATATAATTCATTAAGTATAGGAAAACTTTTATTTCACACCAATTTTATCGTAATCTTGCTCTATTTGTCAGTATATTAATTGAATGTATTTATATGAAGTATATTTATGCTGTCTTGCTAGTAAGTTGCAAGCTACTTGAGACCAAAGCCTGGGCTTATGCTACTTGGTCACACTGCCTGAAACCTGGGCAACTGCTGTGGTCAGTCCCTCCAGCAGTCCCCAAACCAGATAAAATGTCTTGAACTCACACATGCCCAGTCTGTCATGATGACCAAGTGAAAACCCAAGAATAGACAAGTCCTAAAAAGTCACAAACTTACATATGAATATCCAAAGAGTCTCTTACATAAACTAAGTTATTTGGTATAGTGCAATAATGTAATATATCATGAGTAAATCCTTCCAATAGAGCCATATACTACAAAGCATTTTAGTCAACAATGGATCACAAATCCAATGGTGGCTCCATAATATTATATTGCTTAGAGGTGTCTTCACCATCTTAGTTTGTGTGAGTGTTCTCACTGATGTTTGTGTAAGGACAAAACTACACAATGATGCACATCTCAGAATGCATTCCCATCATTGACCTAGGCGTGACTGTATAAACCTGAGTCAATGGTCTTAGTTTTTACCTTGTGAAATGAAATTTGAGCATCCAAAAGCAGAAAAAATTTACTTAGATTTCTTATGGTACATGCTTATTACCAATACTTTACACAAAAGTGATAAAATGCCTATCATGAAAAATGCAGCTGCCAGTTATGAACAAGCTCATGTGAATTGAGAGTATTTAGGACTAACCTAGCCCTTGAATTCCCTGGAGCAATTCTTAGGACAGTTCTACCATTTCTACATGGTGCAAATTAGGATATGTGTAGTTCATGATTCTTTTCACTTCTGAGATGCCCCTGAACTGAATGGTCAATTCATTTCTATTTTATTTTGGGAACTAAAAATGGCTATTAGAGCTTTAGAGATTACTTTAGAATATTTCTAGAACAATAGGATAAACATAGTAGAAAACTGATAGGAACTAAAAGGGCAGGTCCTGTAATATGTCTTGAAATATGGTATTGTGATGCCTCCGGCTTTGTTTTTGTTGTATAAGATTGTTTTTGCTATTCGAGGTCTCCTGTGCCTCCATATGAATTTCAGCATCATTTTTGCCAGATCTGAGAAGAATGTATTTGGTATTTTGATTGGTATTGCATTAAGTCTATAAATTGCTTTTGGAAAAACGGACATTTTGATGATATTGATTCTTCCAATCCACGAACATGTAAGATTTTTCCATTTTTCGGTATCCTCTTCTACTTCTTTCTTTAAGGTTTTGTAATTCTCGTCATAGAGATCTTTGATGTACTTGGTTAAGTTTATTCCAAGGTATTTGATTGTTTTTGTAGCCATTGTGAATGGGATTGATCTTAGAAGTTCTTTCTCAGCCATGGCATTGCCTGTGTATACAAAGGCTGTTGATTTTTGTGCATTGATTTTATATCCTGCTACTTTAACAAACTCTTCTATGAGTTCCAATAGTCTCTTAGTAGAGTTCTTTGGATACCCTAAATAAAGAATCATATTGTCTACACTGAAGGATAGTTTGACTTCTTCCTTCCCAATTTGTATCCCTTTAATTTCTTTTTCTTCCCTGATGGCTCTAGCTAAAACTTCCAGAACTATGTTGAATAGAAGTGGTGAGAGTGGGCATCCCTGTCTGGTACCAGATCTCATTGGAAATGCTTCCAACTTTTCCCCATTCAATAGGATTCTGGCCACACAAGTTCACTGCTAGTTGCTATGGTTTGTCTCCCAAAGGTTTGTGAACTAGAGTCTTGGTCCCCAGTATAGAGGTAATGAAAATGATAGACCTTTGAGAAATGAGGCCTGGAGGCTACCACGTTCAGAACGGATTAAGGCCCGCTTGTGGGAGCGGGTCAGGTCTCCTCTTATGGGGTTAGATTAATCCCTGCAAGCATGAGCGGCTATAAAACAAGTTTGGTCTAATTGACTTATTTTTCCTGGTAGCATTTTGTTACATGATCACTCTCTCACATGCACTTCCACCATTGAATGTCATGTTCCATGAGGTCCTCATCAGAAACTGATGCTGGTGCCAGGCTCTGTGATATCTAGAACCCTAAACTACATAAACCTCTTTTCTTCATAAAGTACCACACATACATGTGTGTGTGTGTGTGTGTGTGTGTATATATATATATATATATATATATACATATATATATAAATACAAAACATACTTACACATATATATACACACACATATATATACACACACATATATATAAATACAAAACATACTAGGATACAGAGGTATCATTGATTTTTATGTGTTTCTCTTATATTCTGTGACTTTGCTGCACTTAGTTAATGGTTCTAGGAGATTTTTGCAGATTCTCTGGGACTTTCTATGCCCTCCACTATCATGTTGTCTATTAACACAGGTGGTTATATTTCTTTCTTTGAGATTTGTAGTATCTTTTTTTTTCATTTAAAAAAATGTTATATTGTGATTTTTAAAACAACATAACATGAAATCCACCATCTTAATCATTTTTAAGTTTATAACTCACAGTGTTAAGTATGAGATCTATATTCCTTTCATTTACTCATCTTGCCTTATTGTATAGACTAGAACTTTGAACAATGTATTGAACAACAGTGGAAATAATTTACATTCTTTCCCTCTGATTTCTCTTATTATCAACACTCCTGTCTGGACCCCTCCCAAACCATACCAAAGTTGGTCTGTGTGACCAACAGAATATGGTAGAAATTATGAGATGTTTCTTCCACAGTAAAGCTAAAAGAGATTTTGTGGCTTCCATTTGAATGTTTGTACTTTAACTGGAAAAAAGAAAATAAAAATAAATTGCATGATGATATTTTAATTTACCATTCTTTCATTCTTCTAGTTTATTGATCGACTATTCTGAACAGAAATTCTGATAAGGTAATCAAGACACCTGATGTTCTGTAATCCTAATCAATGTTTTTCATTAAAAGCCATTTGGAAGGTATTAGCTCAGAGATTCCCTCTGCTAGATTACAACTGGTATGTGGAAACTGAATAAAAGAGTAAAATCAGCTCCTATCATTACACATGCATGCTTATGTTATTAAGATTAAAGAGCTGTCTTGTGTATGCCAAGAATTATATACCCATTTTGTCCACCTGGACAAATCGCATCTTTAGTGATAGACTTCTTCTAAGAAAGAAACTAGAGGAAGACTTGGGTCACTTTGGAAGCAGATTATCTACCCACAGTTAAGAAAATGTCCTCTTTCAGCCTCTGAATCCATTTTCACTGATCTTACCACAGAAAAGCTATACAAGCATGTTTGTTTAGAAGTACAACAAATAGTACTCATGTCAGTGACCATAATAACTCACAACGTATTTTATATGCCAAGGAGTACCTGTTTAAGGAATGGCCTAAGAAAGCTGTGGTTACATAATTTCAGGAATCTGAATGAAATTTTCTTTTGGAAGAAAGCAATAAACATCCATTTACATGTTTGCTCTCCGGTCAATTTAGCCAAAGCCTCAGGTTTTCTCTCCAGCTTGCTCTATTTATTTACCTTTAGGTCTATGACCTATCTATCTATAAGGGGGAATAGAGAGAGTGATGGGCAGCCACAGAGAATTCTCTTCTTGTGGATATCCATGATGCAGATACTAAAAGTAGATTTGTTCCTTAATTCCTCCAACAAACATTTATGAGCACTTGGGACTATGGATACACCTCAGGTGAGACTCCCCTCTGGCATTTATATACAGATTATAAGGCATAAGAAGGTATGTATATGAGATATTTTTCTTGAAGTGTATTCTTCATGAGCATTTTTAATAGTTTGGCTCAATCTACACCATCCATGGAGGAGAGTTGTCAGACTACTCTTTTAAAGCAGTTCATTTCTGTCCTCCAATGTAAATGAAGAACTTCAAAAGACTCATCAAACTTCATCTCCTTTTTGTACAAACTGCTCTAAGTCTTTCAGATCAAAGGACACTTCAAAGTTTAGAAAGGAAACATTCGTATTTAAACATTAGGACATTTATTTCTAATGAGTGGACTGGTTAATCTTTAAAGGGTAATTCTGCATGTACATTAGCCTGTGCTTTTCCATCAAGTACTAGCCAATTTGTAACTAAGTGATTATTTCAATGCTCATTGATTGACTGATGGTCTGACTGACTAGACTTAAGCACCACAAAGATAAGGACCATGACTCAAGATAACTGTGTCCTTGATGCTCCCGGAGCTCCTGGAGCATTCTGTTCAAAACAAAATTAGGGGCCAGCACCGTGGCACACTTGGCTAATCCACTGCCTGCGGCACCAGCATCCCATATGGGCGCCAGGTTCTAATTCCAGTTGCTCCTCTTCCAGTCCAGCTCTCTACTGTGGCCCGGGAGGGCAGTGGAGGATGGCCCAAGTGCTTGGGCACCTGCAGCCCCATAGGAGACCAGGAAGAAGCACCTGGCTCCTAGCTTTGGATTGGTGTGGTGCTGGCCAGAGCGGCCATTTGGGGAGTGAAGTGGAAGGAAGACCTTTCTCTCTCTCTCTCTCTCTCTCTCTCTCTCTCACTGTCTATAACTCTACCTGTGAAAGAAAGGAAGGGAAGGGAAGGGAAGGGAAGGGAAGGGAAGGGAAGGGAAGGGAAGGGAAGGGAAGGGAAGGGAAGGGAAGGGAAGGGAAGGGAAGGGAAGGGAAGGGAAGGGAAGGGAAGGGAAGGGAAGGGAAGGGAAGGGAAGGGAAGGGAAGGGAAGGGAAGGGAAGGGAAGGGAAGGGAAGGGAAGGGAAGGGAAGGGAAGGGAAGGGAAGGGAAGGGAAGGGAAGGGAAGGGAAGGGAAGGGAAGGGAAGGGAAGGGAAGGGAAGGGAAGGGAAGGGAAGGGAAGGGAAGGGAAGGGAAGGGAAGGGAAGGGAAGGGAAGGGAAGGGAAGGGAAGGGAAGGGAAGGGAAGGGAAGGGAAGGGAAGGGAAGGGAAGGGAAGGGAAGGGAAGGGAAGGGAAGGGAAGGGAAGGGAAGGGAAGGGAAGGGAAGGGAAGGGAAGGGAAGGGAAGGGAAGGGAAGGGAAGGGAAGGGAAGGGAAGGGAAGGGAAGGGAAGGGAAGGGAAGGGAAGGGAAGGGAAGGGAAGGGAAGGGAAGGGAAGGGAAGGGAAGGGAAGGGAAGGGAAGGGAAGGGAAGGGAAGGGAAGGGAAGGGAAGGGAAGGGAAGGGAAGGGAAGGGAAGGGAAGGGAAGGGAAGGGAAGGGAAGGGAAGGGAAGGGAAGGGAAGGGAAGGGAAGGGAAGGGAAGGGAAGGGAAGGGAAGGGAAGGGAAGGGAAGGGAAGGGAAGGGAAGGGAAGGGAAGGGAAGGGAAGGGAAGGGAAGGGAAGGGAAGGGAAGGGAAGGGAAGGGAAGGGAAGGGAAGGGAAGGGAAGGGAAGGGAAGGGAAGGGAAGGGAAGGGAAGGGAAGGGAAGAAGGAAGGAAGAAAATTAAGTGGAAGAAGTGAGTAAATGAAAGACCCTAACAGTATATAGTATTATGGAAGAGTGGCACTGATTTAGTAAGACTCATTTGTAGTTCTGGAGTCAAGCCAGTAGAAAAATTCATAAATGAAGGTGGAAAATGTAAATCCATTTGTAGAGCCATTCCAAATGATTTTCTAGCCAGGAAGTGCCCTTCCCTTCATTCTCAAACCTGAGTAAGAGAGTTCATATGTGCAAATGAGTTTGTTTGCAACCTGAGGCAGCATGAGACAGGCTGCAAAGTCCATGCCATTAAAGTGAATCAGCTTGTGTACACTATGGACTCACTGATTACTGAGTAGCCCAGCAGGCTTACTGCCAAGAGAATAGTAGCAGAATGAGTTCTGAATCTTTCTGCATGGCTACCTTCTATTCCCAACATCGTACCACTCTTCCATATAAACAAACATTGACTGAGATCTCTGGCATCTGGCTTGGGATCAACTTAATCAGCCACCACTCAAAAGCTAAGGAGCAGGAGAGAGTTGGCATGAGGTGATGGGGTAGGAAATTTTGGATGTGAGACTCAAGTGAAATTCATGGCACTTTTGTAGAAGCAATAAATATCAGTAGTATCATGCTCAGGCCTATAATCAATAAAGTGATTAATTTTGGTAATGTATTAGATCAAGGATTTCTTTTTTTTTTTTTTTTTGACAGGCAGAGTGGACAGTGAGAGAGAGACAGAGAGAAAGGTCTTCCTTTGCCGTTGGTTCACCCTCCAATGGCTGCCGCGGCCGGCTCACCACCAGGTGCTTTCCCTGGTCTCCCATGCGGGTGCAAGGCCCAAGCACTTGGGCCATCCTCCACTGCACTCCCGGGCCACAGCAGAGAGCTGGCCTGCAAGAGGGGCAACCGGGACAGAATCTGGCGCCCCAACCGGGACTAGAACCCGGTGTGCCAGCGCCGCAAGGCGGAGATTAGCCTGTTGAGCCACGGTGCTGGCCAGATCAAGGATTTCTAATCCTGTTTTTGTTTTTTGATTTTTTTTTTAAAGATTTTAAAACCTAGTAAGATAGAAAGAACCTCTATGTCTAGGAATATGGGTAAATTTACATCTCTGTTCTCTCTATTAGATATTGCCTCAGGTTGGCCAATAAAGTCTCCTTTACACTTTGAATTACAGAAATTAAAATATGGCCCTCCCCCCAAAAAATAAATAAATAAATGAAAATAGTCACAGAGCGAAGATGGCGGAATAGTGAGGGTGTGCACTGATAGTCTGGGAAAAGATAGTTTAATAAAAGTAGAGTTACTGTAGTTTCAGGGAAAGGCTCGGGAAAAAAATTGCAGAGGAAACTCTTCCAGATCTAGTGGATGTGACACGGAGGACCTTCGGGGAGAGTAGTATGCCCACAGGTCAGGAGCCCAGTAATGGAGTTTTCGCACCAGCACTGGAAGGGGAGCTGAGGTCAGTAGCCTGAGACATTGGCGGGGAAATGGCAGAAAGAGCCTAGAGGGAATAAGACTTGAAGCCCAGCTAGGGAAAGTTCACCAGGCTAACTAGAGGAGAGAAATAAATAAATAAATAAATAAATAAATAAATAAATAAATAAAAGGGACCAGCACAGACACGAGCCTCTCTCTCCACTCAGCTTACAAAGGCAATCAAGACAAATAGCAGGCACCATTTTGGACATATGTAAAGCAGCACCTGCCATCAACCAAGCAAAAAAACCTGACGCTGGTGGGAAGAAATAACAGGAGGTTAGGACCAAGTAGAAGTGTGGAGCTAATAAACTGAGACTCTGAAAATCTGAGGGTGTGGGAAAGAACTTACGGAGTACACAAACTCGGTAACCTTGGCAACTGGTGGGAGACTACAGGGAAATCTGAGATCACACGGAGGACTGCATAGACCCTTTGTGTGGTCCTTAGGCCAGAGCAGACAAATATTATACCCACAGGGACCAGATTTCATACATTGACTACCCTCAATTCTGGTCAGCTGTGCATAATTACCTCCCTTCTGATTTAAAAAAAAAAAAAGAGAGAGAGAACGTGAGAGAGAGAACAACCTGGGTGAGTCACCTTTGTCACATCCTTAACCCTGAGGAACCAAACAGAGCTCTCTGGCCACACCCATCACATGCCTCTAAGGATCCATCAAAAGCAGACAGTCCACTTAATCTAGAGTCATAGTATAACAAGAAAAAACACCACAGTAAAGAAACCAAAGAATATCTCCACAATGCAAAGCAACAAATGCAGAAACCGAGGAAACAAGAACAAAGAAGACATTATGACATCCCCAAATGAACAAGACAACCCAATTCAAGATTACAAAGATGATGAGATAGAAGAAATGCAAGAAATGGATCTAAAAAACTGATAAGAACATTAAGAAGTTCTCAAAAACAAATTCTTGAACTACAGAAATCCTTAATGGACAAGATAGAAAATCTCTCTCACGAAAATGAAATATTAAGGAGGAATCAACATGAAATGAAACAACTAGTAGAACATGAAACTGTGATAGTGACGAGAAATCATAATGAAATGAAGAATTCAATAGATCAAATGACAAACACATTAGACAGCCTTACAAACAGAAAGGGTGAAGCAGAAGAAAGAATATCAGACTTAGAAGACAGAGAACAGCAAAGTATACAGTCGAACCAAAGAAAAGAAGAGGAAATTAGAAATCTAAAAAATATTGTTGGGAATCTACAGGATATTATTAAAAAACCCAACATTCGAGTTCTGGGAGTTCCTGAAGGCATGGAGAGGGAGAAAGGATTAGAATGCCTTTTTAGTGAGACACTAGAAGAAAATTTCCCGGGTTTGGAGAAGGGCAGAGACATCCTAGTACAGGAAGCTCATAGAACCCCTAGTAAACATGACCAAAAGAGATCCTCACCATGACATGTCATAATTAAAGTCACCACAGTGAAACAGAAAGAAAAGATCCTAAAATGTGCAAGAGAGAAACGTCAGATTACTCTCAGAGGATCTCCAATTAGACTCACAGCTGACTTCTCATCAGAAACCCTGCAGGCTAGGAGGAATGGCAAGATATAGCCCAGGTACTAAGAGAAAAACTGCCAGCCCAGAATATCATATCCTGCAAAGCTCTCATTTGTGAATGAAGGTGAAATAAAGACCTTTCAGAGTAAACAGAAATTGAAAGAATTTGTCGCCACTCGTCCAGCCCTGCAAAAAATGCTTAAAGATGTGCTACACACAGAAACACAGAAACATGGCCATCAACATGAAAGAAGGTAAAGGAAGAAAAACTCCCAGTAAAAGATCACAGGAAGCTCAAAGCATATACTAGAAAATATCTTTGGGAAAATGGCAGGGCAAAATTACTACTTATCAATAGTCACATTGAACATCAATGGCCTCAACCCTCCAGTTAAAAGACACAGACTGGCTGAATGGATTAAGGAACAAAACCTATCTATTTGCTGCCTACAAGAAATACATCCTTCCAACAAAGATGCATGCAGACTGAAAGTGAAAGGTTGGAAAAGGATATTCCACGCCAACAGAAACCAAAAAAAATGCAGGTGTAGCCATATTAATATCAGACAAAGTAAACTTTAACACAAAAATGTTGAGAGACAAAGAGGGGCACTATATAATGATTAAGAGTTCAATTCAACAGGAAGATTTAACAATTATAAATGTATATGCACCTAAATACATGGCACAGGTTTATTTAAAAGATATATTAAGGGACTTAAAGGGAGACTAGGATTCCAATACAATAGTACTGGGGGACTTCAATATTCCACTCTCAGAAATAGATCAATCAGACAGAAGATCAACAAGGAAAAAGCAGATTTATTTGACACTATTGCCCAAATGGATCTAACAGATATCTACAGAACTTTCAATCCTACATTTAAAAAATTTACATTCTTCTCAGCAGTGCATGGAACCTTCTCTAGGATAGACCACATACTAGGCCACAAAGTAAGTCTCAGCAAATTCAAAAGAATTAGAATCATACCATGCAGCTTCTCAGACCATAAAGGAATGAAGTTGGAAATTAGCAACTCAGGAATCCCTAGAGCATATGCAAACACATGGAGACTGAACAACATGCTCCTGAATGAACACTAGGTCATAGAAGAAATCAAAAGAGAAGTCAAAAACTTTCTGGAAGTAAATGAGGATAACTGCACAACATATCAAAACTTATGGGATACAGCAAAAGCAGTGTTAATAAGAAAGTTTATAGAAATAGATGCCTACATCAAGAAATTGGAATGGCACCAAATAAATGAGCTTTCAATGCATCTCAAGGATCTAGAAAAACTGCAGCAAACCAGACCCAAATCTAGTAGGAGATGAAAAATAATTAAAATCAGAGAATAAATCAACAGGATTGAATCCAAAAAAAATTACAAAAAATCAGTCAAACAAAGAGCTGGTTTTTTGAAAAAATGAGTAAAATTGACACACCATTGGCCCAACTAACTAAAAAAAAGAAGAGTAAAGACCCAAATCAATAAAATCAGAGATGAAAGAGGAAATGTAACAACAGACACCACAGAAATAAAAAGAATCATCAGAAATTACTACAAAGAGTTGTATGCCAGCAAACAGGGAAATCTATCAGAAATTGAGAGATTCCTGGACACATGCAATCTACATAAATTGAGCCATGAACACACAGAAAACAAAATAAACCCATAACGGAGACAGAAAATGAAACAGTATTAAAGGCCCTCCCAACAAAGAAAAGCCCGGGACCAGATGGATTCACTGCTAAATTCTATCAGACATTTAAAGAAGAACTAATTCCAATTCTTCTCAAACTATTCAGAAAAATCGAAAAAGAGGGAATCCTCCCAAATTCTTTCTATGAAGCCAGTGTCACCTTAATTCCTAAGCCGGAAAAAGATGCATCAAAAGAAAATTACAGACCAATATCCCCGATGAACATAGATGCAAAAATCCTCAATAAAATTCTAGCCAATAGAATGTTATACACATAGGAAAAACCATCTACCCAGACCAAGTGGGATTTATCCCTGGTATGCAGGGATGGTTCAATGTTTGCAAATCAATCAATGTGATACACCACATTAAAAAACTGCAGAAGAAAAACCATATGATTATCTCACTAGGCACAGAGAAAGCATTTGATAAAATTCAACACACTTTCATGATGAAAAGTCTAAGCAAAATGGGTATAGAGGAACATTCATCAGTACAATCAAAGCAATTTATGAAAAACACACAGCCAGCATCCTACTGAATGGGGAAAAGTTGGAAGCATTTCCAATGAGATCTGGTACCAGACAGGGATGCCCACTCTCACCACTGCTATTCAATATAGTACTAGAAGTTTTAGCCAGAGCCATCAGGCAAGAAAAAGAAATTAAAGGGATACAAATTGGGAAGGAAGAAGTCAAACTATCCTTCAGTGTAGACAATATGATTCTTTATTTAGGGTATCCAAAGAACTCTACTAAGAAACTATTGGAACTCATAGAAGAGTTTGTTAAAGTAGCAGGATATAAAATCAATGCACAAAAATCAACAGCCTTTGTATACACAGGCAATGCCAGGGCTGAGGAAGAACTTCTAAGATCAATCCCATTCACAATAGCTACAAAAACAATCTTCTCAGATCTGGCAAAAATGATGCTGAAATTCATATGGAGGCACAGGAGACCTCGGATAACTAAAGCAATCTTGTACTACAAATCAAAGCCAAAAGCATCACAATACCAGATTTCAGGACATACTACGGGGCAGTTGTAATCAAAACAACATGGGACTGGTACAGAAACAAATGGATAGACCAATGGAACAGAATAGAAACACCAGAAATCAATCCAAACATCTACAGCCAACTTATATTTGATTAAGGATCTAAAACCAATTCCTGGAGCAAGGACAATCTATTCAAAAAACGGTGCTGGGAAAACTGGATTTCCACGTGCAGAAGCATGAAGCAAGACCCCTACCTTTCACCTTACACAAAAATTCATTCAACATGGATTAAAGACTTAAATCTACCACCTGACACCTTCAAATTATTAGAGAACATTGGAGAAACCCTGCAAGACATAGGTACTGGCAAAGACTTCTTGGAAAAGACCCCAGAAGCACAGGCAGTCAAAGCCAGAATTAACTATTGGGATTGCATCAAATTGAGAAGTTTCTGTACTGCAAAAGAAACAGTGGAAAGTGAATAGGAAACCGACAGAATGCGAAAAAATATCTGCAAACTATGCAACAGATAAAGGATTAATAACCAGAATCTACAAAGAGATCAAGAACTCCACAACAACAGAACAAACAACTCACTTAAGAGATGGGCCAAGGACTTCAATAGACATTTTTCCAAAGAGGAAATCCAAATGGCCAACAGACACATGAAAAAATGTTCAAGATCACTAGCAATCAGGGAAATGCAAATCAAAACCACAATGAGGTTTCACCTCACCCCGGTGAGAATGGTTCACATTCAGAAATCTACCAACAATAGATGCTGGAGAGGATGTGGGGAAAAAGGGACACTAACCCACTGTTGGTGGGAATGCAAACTGATAAAGCCACTATGGAAGTCAGTCTGGAGATTCCTCAGAAACCTAAATATAACCCTACCATTTAATCTAGCCATCCCACTCCTTGGAATTTACCCAAAGGAAATTAATCTGGCAAACAAAAAATCTGTCTTCACCTTAATGTTTATTGCAGCTCAATTCACAATAGCTAAGACCTGGAATCAGTATAAATACCCATCAACAGTAGACTGGATAAGGAAATTATGGGATATGTACTCTATAGAATACTATACAGCAGTTAAAAAAAACAATGAAATCTGGTCATTTGCAACAAAAAGGAGGAATCTGGAAAACATTATGCTGAGTGAAATAAGCCAGTCCCAAAGGGAGAAATTTCATATGTTCTCCCTGATCAGTGACAACTAACAGAGCACCTAAAAGGAAACCTGTTGAAGTGAAATGGACACTATGAGAAACAATGACTTGATCAGCCCTTATCCTGACTCGCAAGGAACAACTTATTACTTTATTCCTTTTAGTATTTTTTTTGTTCTACTTAATACTATTGGTTGAACTCTGTAATTAACACACAATTATTCTTAGGTGTTCAAATTTAACTGAAAAGTGATCTTTGTTAAATATAAGAGTGGGAATAAGAGAGGGAGGAGATGTACAATTGGGACATGCTCAATCAGACTTGTCCCTAATGGTAGAGTTAGAAACGTGCCAGGGGATTCCAATTCAATCCCATCAAGGTGGCATGTTCCAATGCCATTTCACTAGTCCAAGTGATAAATTTCAGTTCATAATTGATCAAAATGATAGGACTAAGAGCCAAAGGGATCACATAAACAAGACTAGTGTCTGCTAATACTAACTGATAGAATTTAAAAGGAGAGAATGATCCAACATGGGAAGCAGGATACACAGCAGACTCATAGAATGGCAGATGTCCTAAATAGCACTCTGGCCTCAGAATCTGCCCTTAAGTCATGCAGATCCGGCTGAAAAGCCCATGAGGGTATTTCAGGCATGGAAAGCCAAGACACTGTGGCAAAAAAGAAAAGAAAAGAAAGAAAGAAAGAAAGAAAGAAAGAAAGAAAAGAAATAAGACATAAATTAAAGATCCCTGTAAGTGAGATCCCAGTGGGAAGAACAGGTCATCAGAGAAGGAGGTATCTTTATCTGAAGGGAGGAGAGAACTTCCACTTTGACTGTGAACTTTTCTAAATATGATCAGAGTCGGCATACTCAAAAGGCCTCCACAGCCTTGGCAACTCATGACAAGAGCCTAGCGTGATTACTGACACCATAAACAAGAGTGTCAAATTGTTAAGTCAACAACAGGAATCACTGTGCACTTACTCCTCATGTAGGATCTCTGTTTTTAATGTGCTGTACATTGTGATTTAATGCTATAACTAGTACTCAAACAGTATTTTTCACTTTGTGTTTCTGTGTGGGTGCAAACTTTTGAAAGCTTTACTTAATATATGCTAAATTGATCTTTCTTATATAAAGATAATTGAAAATGAATATGTAAGTGAAAAGTGAGAGGGAGTGGGAGAGGGGAGGGTTGCAAGTGGGAAGGAAGTTATGGGAGGGGAAAAGCCATTGTAATCCATAAGCTGTACTTTGTAAATTTATATTCATTAAATAAAAGTAAAAAAAAAAGAGAGAAAATAGCAGCCTACCCACAAGGTGTTCCATTTGTCACATTCTGATTCAGGGAGCTGTTGATCCATACTATAGTATTATTCACACATGCTTTTCCTGGAATCTTGAGTTCTTGTAATTCAGTGTCATAGTCAATGAAAACATCTGTCATTGTGCCAAAAATAAGTAGCACACCAGGCTGCGCTATTCCATGGATACATGCACATAAGCTTCCCATACACATCAGCCAAATGTCAGTCCATGAAGAAAACCGAAACTTGAAAGATAAAGGGTTGAGAGATCATCTATGGGTGAAAAGCAGGAGAAGTAGGAGCACTATTTGATTTTAGTTACTAGATTCTCATTAATAATTCTCAACACCAAATTTGGTGGAAATCATCTTAATTGAGCAGAGGAATTCAGAATAATTATATTGAAAATAATTGTACATCAAACATCTGAAACATCACTTGTTAGATCATGCTATTTCTTGCCTAACCTCTGAATTCTTCCCTTTAACCCAGGAGTTCACTTCAGTTTTTTGCTATTTGTCCACAACTGTAGGGAGAAATGATCACCATCAGTAATGTCATTGTCAATGTAGACATACTACGTAGGGCATTCAGCAATGGCACGACTAATACTGACGAAGAAGAATGTGTATTTGTACCTAGAAAAGACTCAATCCTGGGCAAATTTGGATCAAATACCTCTACTATGGAATTTCTAAAGACTTCTCATAAGAATACATGTTGTAATTACTATGATGATTGCTTTTTTTTAACTGAAATGATAATTATGGGGGTAGGGTAGGCATTTAGTCTAGTAGTTAAGACATCTGTGTCCTATATCTGATTTTTCAATATCCACTTATGGCTCTTGATTCTAGCTTCAGGTAATGTCAACACTAGGAGGCAGTGGTAATGGCTCAAGTAACTGGGTCCCTGCCACTGGTGTGGGAGATCTAGACAGAGCTTGGCTCTGATTTGAGCCCCGCCCAACCTTGGTCATTGCTTGACATTACTTGACATTTGGGGAATGAACCAGCAGGAGGGTTCTCTCTGTCTCTGTCTCCGTGTTTCTCCATCTCTCTCTCTCTCTCTCTCTCAAATAGATTAAATACATTTTTAAAATGACAATTATGTGTTTAGTGATTATTTTCGATTTTTTTTATCTATTAGTCAGGATTTATGTGTTAAATCAGCGACATGTTTGTGTGTTTAATCAGCAACCATCATTCAGCATGTTATCACATAGGTAAGACTTATGACTGAAAAGGTGATCACTGTAGTTTAAAACCTGCCAATATGACTAAAAGATTTAACACTTCCTCCATGCCTGAATAATTCAACAATCACAAAATCCATGCCATAAATCAGCACAATTCTATTACCAACTGAAAGAAGCCAATTCGAACGCTGTCACTTTTCTTCTTATCTTGTAACCTGAGGAGGGAAGTATAGAGATGTAAAGACCAGACTTTCCAAAGCAATGAGAAATTCCCCCCCAGGTGGTACTTTCATGACTCATTCTTTAGTAAAAAGGAAAATCCTCACTGGCTGGGAAATTCTGGCCAAACCCGGTATCTTAAAAACTCAGATTACAGTATAGCTGCATCTCATGCTCAGAAGAGATCTGCTGGGGTTTTTTTGGAGAGATGTGAGAAAGTAAAAAGTTGTTGCATTCCCAGCTGTTCCAACAAACAGCTATCTGCCCTTAGCCATGACTGCTGACTTCCTTGTGCTTACTTTCCCTTATGGGGAAATTGAAGGCTTCTGAAAAATATTGTAAAATGTATTTCTTAAAATTTTGAAAATTCTTAAAAATTTGACAAGCAGATTAAGTAGTGCTGATACAAGGAAAAAATTTAAGAACACTCCCATAATTCCCATAAAGTTGTATTTCCTCCATATTGTTACTCATTTTGTTTCTCCTAAAGCTGTGCTTAACCTCTCTTTACTCCCTGCCCTCTGCCCACAACTTTAGGGATCTTACTTTACCTGAGTCACCATTCCACAGATACACTGTAGACCCTGCTATCAACAGGAACAGCTATATCTCTGACATATTTAACTGCACCGGCACTGTGGCTGCCCATGCATCTTTTTTCCTCATTTCCTTCCTCCTTCCACAACTATTTGTCAACCTCAATTGAGACCTGAAGTTTCTTAAATCCTTTGGTTACTCACAGTCACTAAACTCTCTCAAGAGTTAGCTTCCTTCCCTGTGCATCTCAGACCCCATGGCCTGGCATCTGAATCACACTCTCACCATCCCCCTCTCTCCTTTTCCCCAGATCCATCCTTGGAAACTCCATCTCTGCATCCATCAGGATGTTTGTAGCTGGGTCTGCAGGGACAGCCTCACCTCCATGTAAACTGATGCTAGTACATGCAAGGGAGCTTGAGACCAAAAGCAGTTCAGACTAACACCATCCCACAGCTTCTCGCCAGCATGTATACACTAAACAAAACAGGGAGGAAACCCCTCGTAACAAATATTTATCAATGACAAGAACTAGGTTTAGCTAAAACAAGTTAGAAAGGGCTCCATGGAGGTCACTTCTGTGGCGTAGAAGGCTAAGCCTCTGCCTGCAGTGCTGGCATTCCATATGGGTACCAGTTTGAGTCCCAGCTGCTCCACTTCCCATTCAGCACTCTGCTAATGCACCTGGGAAAGCAGCAGTAGATGACTCAAGTACTTGGGCCCCTGCAACCATGTGAGAAACCTGGATGAAGCTCCTGGCTCCTGGCTTAAGCATGGCCCAGCCCTGGCCATTACAGCCATTTGGTGAGTGAACCAGCAGATGGAAAATCTCTCCTCTCTGTCTGTCTCTCTCTTTCTCCCACCTTCCCTCCTCTGTGTCTATGCTTTTGAAATAAATAAATTTTAATTTTTTTAAAAAAGAAAGGGCTCCATTAAGATTTTCCCTGACCTTCACAGTAACTAACGTATAACCATTACCTTTGTTCCTTGAAGCTAATGTGGTAAGGACATACAAATACCCCTACACCACAAGACCTCGGCAGCTTGGTTTGTTTCTACCATTTCTTTGGAGTCTTTTTTGTATTTAAATAAAACATTACTTCTTCTACTCTCCCTATTGTGTTTAGTCTTATAAATTGTCATTGACACCAGGACAACAACCCAGACTCATCTCACTGGATCTCCTGCAACACATGCAATACCTAAACCATGTTTCCCCTCCAACTTGGGATGGTATCCCAAGACTGTGCTGAGATGTGGTCAATAGCCCCCGAGAGTCTGGCCCTGTTAGCTCAGTCACCTTGTCTCCTCCTCATTTCTGGTTTTCAACTCAGGTCTCCTGTGCATGTCTGATAGATTGCCAACTCTGCATGTTGGCGCCTGCTACTCCCTCACCCAGCAGGCTCTTTCTTCAGATTCTCTTCTCTCTCACCTCCTTTACTGTTTCCCTAAAAGATCACTGAAACAAATTTAAGCATTAAAATTTCAGCCCCCTCACCTCCCACACACTATGTCCTATCTCTAGTGTTTACTTTCTTCTTAGAAAGAAATTGGTAGATTATCTTTAGTTACTATGCTATCTATTTTATTCTGTTTTTGATGTTTGTTATATGTCTTTCACTAAATGCCTTCCTAAAGGGCAGAAATTTTTGCCCATCTTATTCTTTTTTTATGTACTCAGCCCCTATAAAAGTGCCTGTACCTAGATGGCACTGGGTTAACATTATGAAGTGAATCAATGAAATGCGTGCTCTCCAGCTAGACCAGCAAGGCTAAAGGTCAGCCCTCTACAGTTGACCCATTTTCCTTGGGAGGTGATCTTCCCATTCTATATTCACCTCCTCTAAAAGCAAAAGAACCCACTCAGCTTCCACAATCATCCTCTCATTGCTGTTCATCTGCACCCATACTCATTTCCTCTTTCCCAACCAGTGAGAAAAGCAGCTCTCAGAGCCCCAGGCTGACCTTCCCATGTCTAGCCCAGAGCTAACCTGACCACTCGCACAACCTCCCTCTGCCAGGATTACTTAAAATTTCTTAAATGCCTATATTCCTTTTCACCATCTCCATGTTAAGAATTGGGGGTCTCCTTCCTTTCTTCTAAATTAGACTCCATAAAATCCTGCCGTCATTCCAAAACGTGATTGGCTGGCTTTTGTTTTATATGAGAATTTAAACTCTTAAGCTAAAAAGAAATATCTAAAAACTAAAATGTTAGGTTTATACTATTTGGCAGTGGGGTTTGAGGACCTCCCATGTGTCCATGAAATCATACTTGATACTGTACTTTGCTTTACCTAGTAGGTTAGAAATTCTGTGGTGTTCCTAGACACATAGGGGAAATTTGGACCTCACATGGAATATTCCAGAAGTTTCTAAAATCAAAATTACAGTAACTTTTTACAGAGAAAAAGGGCGTATAATATATACTATCTCATAAGTACAATGTGTGTGAAAATTTTCTGTTTTGTGCTATACAGCATTAAAAAAATGAAATCTGGTCATTTACAACAAAATAGAGGAATCTGGAAAACATCATTCTGAGTGAATTAAGCCAGTCCCAAAGGGAGAAATTTCATATGTTCTCCCTGATCAGTGACAACTAACAGAGCACCTAAAAGGAAACCTGTTGAAGTGAAATGGACACTATGAGAAACAATGACTTGATCAGCCCTTATCCTGACTCGCAAGGAACAACTTACTACTTTATTCCTTTTAGTATTTTTTTGTTCTACTTAATACTATTGGTTGAACTCTGTAATTAACACACAATTATTCTTAGGTGTTTAAATTTTAACTGAAAAGTGATCTCTGTTAAATATAAGAGTGGGAATAAGAGAGGGAGGAGATGTACAATCTGGGACATGCTCAATCGGACTTGCCCCTAGTGGTAGAGTTAGAATCGTGCCAGGGGATTCCAATTCAATCCCATCAAGGTGGCATGTTCCAATGCCATCTCACTAGTCCAAGTGATAAGTTTCAGTTCATAATTGATCAAAATGATAGGACTAAGAGCCAAAGGGATCACATAAATAAGACATGTGTCTGCTAATACTAACTGATAGAATTTAAAAGGAGAGAATGATCCAACATGGGAAGCGGGATACACAGCAGACTCATAGAATGGCAGATGTCCTAAACAGCACTCTGGCCTCTGAATCAGCCCTTAAGGCATTTGGAGCTGGCTGAAAAACCCATGAGGGTATTTCAGGCATGGAAAGCCAAGACACTGTGGCAAAAAAAAGGAAAGAAAGAAAGAAAAAAGACCTAATGAAAGATCTCTGTGAGTGAAATCCCGGCAGAAAGAATGGGCCATCAAAGAAGGAGGTACCTTTCTTTGAAGAGAGGAGAGAACTTCCACTTTGACTATGGCCTTGTCTAAATAAGATCGGAGTTGGTGAAATAAAGAGGCTTCCACAGCCTTGGCAACTCATGACAAGAGCCTTGGGTAATTACTGATGCCATAAAGAGTGTCAGTTGTTAAATCAACAACAGGAATCACTGTGCACTTACTCTCCATGTAGGACCTCTGTCCTTAATGTGTTGTATTATGTGAATTAACGGTATAACTAGTACTCAAATAGTACTTTACACTTTGTGTTTCTGTGTGGGTGCAAACTGTTGAAATCTTTACTTAGTATATACTAAATTGATCTTCTGTATATAAAGATAATTGAAATTGAATCTTGATGTGAATGGGATGGGAGAGGGAGTGGGAGATGGGGTGGTTGTGGGTGAGAGGGAGGTTATGGGGGAAAAGCTACTATAATCCAAAAGTTTTACTTTGGAAATTTATATTTATTAAATAATAATTTTTAAAAAATACTATGGAGTTATTCAGAAAAAGACACTGCATTATTGAAATAGTCACTTACCTTGATTTCTTATCATTATTATCTGTCAGGATGAAAACAATGCATAAAGCAGTTAATAATACGATAAAATGTAACACAGTCATTAACAATTGTTTTTCTCTGGGAAAACATTCTTAAATTATTTTTATTTATAGACCATTACAAAATGATTTGGGTTTTTGCCTCTCATCCCCTTCCCCTCTCCATACACATACACATACACATACACATACACATACACATACACAAACACACACACACTCTCTATCTCTATATTATAGAAAAGGATAATCTCTCAGGTTCAGGACTGTTCCTTTGACTACATTTCTAGACATTTTTCCAGAACATAAAATATACCAAATGAAGACAACATTTTTAAATTAGTTGAATATAATTTAATTTTTAAAATCATAATAAATGTTTACTTTTGTTTGGTTCTTTTAAAAGATCAGAATTTACCTATTTAAAATATAGATGACATCTTGGTACTGGTACAGAAACAGATGGATAGACCAATGGAACAGAATAGAAACACCAGAAATCAATCCAAACATCTACAGCCAACTTATATTTGATCAAGGATCCAAAACCAATTCCTGGAGCAAGGACAGTCTATTCAATAAATGGTGCTGGGAAAACTGGATTTCCACATGCAGAAGCATGAAGCAAGATCCCTACCTTTCACCTTACACAAAAATTCATTCAACATGGATTAAAGACTTAAATCTACGACCCAACACCATCAAATTATTAGAGAGCACTGGTGAAACCGTGCAAGACATAGGTACTGGCAAAGACTTCTTGGAAAATACCCCAGAAGCACAGGCAGTCAAAGCCAGAATTAACTATTGGGATTGCATCAAATTGAGAAGTTTCTGTACTGCAAAAGAAACAGTGGAAAGTGAATAGGAAACCGACAGAATGGGAAAAAATATTTGCAAACTATGCTACAGATAAAGGGTTGATAACCAGAATCTACAAAGAGATCAAGAAACTCCACAACATCAAAACAAACAACCCACTTAAGAGATAGGCCAAGGACCTCAATAGACATTTTTCCAAAGAGGAAATCCAAATGGCCAACAGACACATGAAAAAATGTTCAAGATCACTAGCAATCAGGGAAATGCAAATCAAAACCACAATGAGGTTTCACCTCACCCTGGTGAGAATGGCTCACATTCAGAAATCCACCAACAATAGATGCTGGAGAGGATGTGGGGAAAAGGGACACTAATCCACTGTTGGTGGGAATGCAAACTGGTGAAGCCACTATGGAAGTCAGTCTGGAGATTCCTCAGAAACCTGAATATAACCCTACCATTCAACGCAGCCATCCCACTCCTTGGAATTTACCCAAAGGAAATTAATCTGGCAAACAAAAAAGTCGTCTGCACATTAATGTTTATTGCAGCTCAATTCACAATAGCTAAGACCTGGAACCACCCAAATGCCCATCAACAGTAGACTGGATAAAGAAATTATGGGACATGTACTGTATAGAATTCTATACAGCAGTCAAAAACAATGAAATCCAGTCATTTGCAACAAGATGGAGGAATCTGGAAAACATCATTCTGAGTGAATTAAGCCAGACCCAAAAGGACAAATATCATATGTTCTCCCTGATCAGGGACAACTAACTGTGCACCAAAGGGGAAACCTGTTGAAGTGAAATGGACACTATGAGAAACAGTGACTTGATCAGCTCTTCTGCTGACTGTTGTTGTACAATGTAATACTTTATCCATTTTAGTATTTTTTTTATTCTAGTACTAGTGGTTGAACTCTGTAATTAACACACAATTATTCTTAGGTGTTTAAATTTTAACTGAAAAGTGATCTCTGTTAAATATAAGAGTGGGAATAAGAGAGGGAGGAGATGTACAATTGGGACATGCTCAATCGGACCTGCCCCAAATGATGGAGTTAGAAACGTGCCAGGGGATTCCAATACAATCCCATCAAGGTGGAATGTACCAATGTCATCTCACTAGTCCAAGTGATAAGTTTCAGTTCACAATTGATCACACTGTTAGGTCTAAGAGTCAAAGGGATCACACAAACAAGACCAGTGTCTGCTAATACTAACTGAGAGAATCAAAAAGGGAGAGAATGATCCAACATGGGAAGCGAGATACACAGCAGACTCATAGAATGGCAGATGTCCTAAATAGCACTCTGGCCTCAGAATCAGCCCTTAAGGCATTCGGATCTGGCTCAAGAGCCCATGAGAATATTTTAGGCATGGAAAGCCAAGACACTCTGGAAAAAAAAAAAAAAGACCTAAATGAAAGATCTCTGTGAGTGAGATCCCAGTGGAAAGAACGGGGCCATCAAAGAAGGAAGTACCTTTCTCTGAAGGGAGGAGAGAACTTCCACTTTGACTATGACCCTGTCGGAATAAGATCAAAGTCGGCGAACCTTAAAGGCTTCCATAGCCTCGGCAACTCATGACTAGAGCCTAGGGAGATTGCTGATGCCATAAACAAGAGTGTCAAATTGTTAAATCAACATCAGGAGTCACTGTGTACTTATGTCTCATGAGGGATCTGTCCTTAATGTGTTGTCCAATGTGAAGTAATCCTATAACTAGTACTTGAAACAGTATTTTTACACTTTGTGTTTCTGTGTGGGTGCAAACTGATGGAATCTTTACATAGTATATACTGAATCGATCTGTTGTATATAAAGATAATTGCAAATGATTAAAAAAATCTTGGTATTAAATTGGAAATTGCATAGATAATTAATCAATTCTTTAAAAAAAATCATGTAGGATCTCTGTCCTTAATGTGCTGTACATTGTGAATTAATACTATAACTAGTACTCCAACAGTATTTTCACTTTGTGTCTCTATGTGAGGGCAAACTGTTGAAATCTTTATGTAATATGTACTAAACTGATCTTCTGTGTATGAAGAGAGTTGAAAATGAATCTTGATGTGAATGGAATGGAAGAGGGAGCGGGAAAGGGGAGGGTTGCGGGTGGGAGGGAAGTTATGGGGGGGGGCATTGTAATCCATAAGCTGTACTTTGGAAATTTATATTCTTTAAATAAAAGCTTTATATATAAAAAATTAATTAATTAATTAATTAATAATAAAATATAGATGACAAATTAACTGGACAGTAAGATGTCATTGACTCTTTCATACTGGTAGAAGCCACAGAATTAAGCACTGTGCTGTCTTCTCTAGCAGAGGTCAGAACAGATGGAGGGTAAGAGATGCAAGTCGGGATTCAGGGTCATGGGTGTAGGGAAGCCACAAGGTCAGTGACCCTAAGGTACTTTGTCACTTCCTGGGTCTTCTGAGGCATTAAAAGATAGCTCCTTGAAATTTCACTGGCTTGTGGTTCGTTTGTTCCTACCTCTCTTTGCACAAGAGACAGTGACAGAAAAAGAACACTTACATGATCCATCTGATTCAAAACCATGATTCTCCTCTCCAAATTTCTTCACACTGCGAAGAATTACTGAATCAGACATGGTAACTGCAATCTGTGGCCAACAACCCTACAAAATAAAATAATCATTGAAATTATTATCTCTTTTCTTTAATCAAAGTAGACAAAGGAGAAAACAATTTGGCTCAAGAAATTACCTTTATTAATCAATATTAGATGAAAGCTGCTTTCTAATTGTTTAATAACTCCATAATTGAGGCTACTTATGAAGAAAGATAAATCTAAACTATTGAAGATAATGGTTTGCTCCAGTTGGTGGATGGACTGGTTGTTTCTAATTTATTTGTTCTTCCTGCTTATTTATACTTTATTTGCTTCTTGAGTCAGTGTCTATTGACAGATGAAACTCAAAGACTGCTGGGTAGGCTTCAGTGCTCCTTTGTAAATGCAGCAGAAGGCAAAGTGCATCCAACTAGGACCAAGAGCACAGAAGAGTGACATTCTGTGAATTAAATGTCCATGTCTACAGAGTTGAGGTTAGTCTTACTGACAGTAGAAAAACAACTTGGAATTCAGGACATAGGCTTCAGATTCGACACAAAGTCCATGTTTTACTAACTTTTTCTGCTTCAAAAATATAGCAACAATGGCTAATTATATTTTTTAAGATTCAGTAACTGGTTGCCTGGGGCTAGGATAGCATTGAGTAGGGATAGGGGGATGAGCAGTGACTGAATTCTAAATTTGGATTGTGGTAATGACTGCACAACTCTGCCAATATTCTAAAACATCATTGAATTGTATGTTTTTGGTGAAAAAAAGGAATGCTAATTTATTTATTCGAAAGGCATACTGACAGAGAGAGAGAAAGAGAGAGAGAGAATGAGAGAGAGAGAGAGAGAAGGAGAGAAAGAAAGAGAGATCTTCCAATTATTGGTTCACTCCCCAAAAGGCTACAATAGCCCAGGCTGAGCCAGGCCAAAGCCAGGAGCCAGGAACTCCATCCTGGTCTCCCAAATGGGTGGCAGGAGTCCAAGTACTCAGACCATCTGCTGCTGCCTTTTCCTGGCACATTAGCAGAGAGCTGGATCAAAAATAGTTCAACTGGAACTCAAACTGTCACTCAGATATGGGATTCCAGGTTTGTAAACAGTGGCTTAACCCACTATACACAATGCTGCCTCCATGAACTGTAAACTGTAAACAGGTGAACTTTACCATATACGAATTGTACTTCTAGCAGGCTATTAAAAAAAGGTCATGTGAATGATTTGTTTAAGATTTATTTATACAGTTGAAAGGCAGAGAGTTACAGAGAAGGACCTTCCATCTCTTGGTTCACTCCCTAAAAGGCCACAATGGCTTGTGCCAAAGCCAGGAGATTTTTCTGGGTCTCCTGTGTGGGTGCAGGGGACCAAGGATTTGGGTCATCTCCCACTGCTTTTCTAGGTACATTAGCAGGGAGCTGGATTGGAAATGGAGCAGCCAGGACCCATATGGGATGCTGATGCCACAGGCAATGGCTTTAACCCACTGTGCCACAGCACCAACCTCTGAATTCTTAAAGATCCAGATTTATAATCATTATTAAAAGGCCTAGTATAAAATCACAAGAAATGAATGAAAATTAACAGGTAAAAGGAATATATCAGAAGTGGACATTCAGGGGGTCGGCACTGTGTTGCAGCGGGTTAACACCCTGGCCTGAAGTGCCGGCATCCCAAATGGGCGCCGGTTCGAGACCCGGCTACTCCACTTCTGATCCAGCTCTCTGCTATAGCCTGGGAAAGCAGTAGAAGAGGCCCAAGTCCTTGAGCCCCTGCACCCACGTGGGAGACCTGGAAGAAGCTCCTGGCTCCTGGCTTCAGATTGGCATGGCTCCAGCAGTTGCAGCCAATTGGGGAGTGAACCATTGGATGGAAGACCTCTCTCTCTCTACCTCTCCTCTCACTGTGTAACTCTGACATTCAAATAAATAAATGAAATCTAAAAAAAAAAAAAAGTGGTAGACATTCAGACTTGTGATGAAGATGCCCAAGCCCCACATCAGAGCACCTAGGTGATGATGCCTGACTCTGGCTGCCAGCTCCAGCTTCCTGCTACTGCAGACTCTGGGAGGCAGCAGTGAGGGCTTGAGAAAATGGGCTCCTGCCAACCACTCGGGAAACCTGGATTGCATTCTTGGCTCCCAGCTTTGGCCCCAGCCCAGCTCAGGACTGGTCTTTGCAGGCAATTGGGGCATGAATCAACAGATGAGAGCTAGGTCTGTTTCTCTCTCTCTCTCTCTCTCTGCCCAAATAAACAAATTTAAAGGATATGTCATGTAGATACTGCTTTCTCAAAGTTGTTACATTAATGTCAGAAAAAGTATAACCTATTTTCAAAGCAATAATGGAGATAAAGAGGGACATATAATAATTAAAGGTCCAACCCAACAAGAAGACAAACCACTATTGGATTGTATATAATTAACAGTCTAACACAACAACACAACCCGCAAGTGCAATAGGAGATTTAAAGCCATCTTTATTAGAAATCAGAAAATTAGAAAATACAGATAACATCATTGAAAAGTACAATCCGTAATTTTACTTAATACCTCTAAAGAAAACTGCAACAAGACATACAAATTTTTTTATTTATTCAAGACACACATTTTAAAGATTACATTTGGCATATTTATAAAATTTGGCCATTAAAAAAACACCAAAAATGTTTATTTTTATATACAACTAACTATATATTTCTACAAATAACTCACTCTTATTCTAAAGAGCTTATATTCTGAGACAATGCAATTAAACAAAAATAAATAATTAAACATGAGTAAAACATACATATATATTCAGTAAAACTGTGCATTAATGACTTTAAGATACATATGAAAATAATAAGGATTAAAGGTAAATTCACAACAGAAGTTAGAGAATATTGAAAACATAATGTCAATAAAAATTTGCATGATGGAGCTAAAAAGATACTTCAAGGTTTATTTGTAAGCATGAATACATTTTGGTTTTTAAAAAATCGATACATGATTAACATTCCAATCAAGAACCTGTAAAAAAGCAAAATTAATAAGATATAAAACAAAATAAAATGAAAAACATAGAAATAATAGACTAATTGAAAAGCTATTTCTTGAAATATTAAAAAATAGATAAAACTCAACAAGACTGCTGAAGAAAGAGATATAAATCACAAGTAAATATTAATGGATAATGAAAAGGGTAAAATAACAAACAGAAAACTTTAAAATCATAAGCAATACTATGAATAACTTTGTGGTAGTAAATCTGAAAAACAAGATAAGATTATTTGAAACAACATAAATTATCAAAATCCATCCTGAAAGAAATAGGAAACTTAAAAGTAAATGCCTATTAAGAATATTGACTCAATGTTCAAAAGCCTCTAATTGCAACAATGATGCTTGAAAACTATTACAAGCAAATTTTAACCAAACTCCAAATAATAGATAATTTTAATATCACACAAATGGGTTTGGTAAAGAGAAAACTAGAAAAAGCTGCCTAACTTATTTTATAAAGGAAGTGTAATTTTGACATCAAAACCAAGATGTTAAAGGAAAGAAAAAAGTAGGTTTATAATCATTTTTAAAACATATTTTAAAATGCTAAATAAGAAGTTAAATATAATTAAACAATTTATGAAATAAATACATAATGAAGCTGTGTTGATTCTTGGAACACAATAATTATCTAAGGTTAAAAAAAAGTTTACCATTTTGATAGATGCAGAAAAAGTATTCTTTAAAAATCAGTATCTCTTTTTAATTTCTGGAAACCTGTAAAACTAGAAGAATAATTTAGCAAACTCAATGAATACATTTTGTTTCATGATCAACTGTGAGTGCCATAACCACTCATTGAAAAACTGGCAAGGACTGAATATCCCGTAGCACAAAATGTTGTGAAGATGTGGAGAAAAAGAGACCTGACATACACAGCTAATGAGAATATACTGATTGAATGAGTGTAGAGAGGAATTTAGAAACATCCAGTATGACTAAAAATGTTAATACCCCAGAGCCCAGAATAAGGTCACTAATAATTTAAAAAATAGTTAACAGCAAATTGGCATGGATGAATCTCAACAAAAATAAATTTAAAGAAATGAGAGAGCAAGTGTCAGTATGATACTGTGTGATCCCACTTACATGAAAAGTTTACCTTCAAATCAATATTTATACTCTTTATGAATATATAGATATATAGTAGAACTGTAAACATTTACTTGAAAGTGACAAGAGCTGAGTTAATTATAGCAGTTGATTTGAAATAGGAGAATGAGACTGGGGAGAAGTTCAGTGAAGCTCTGAACTGTATCTGTATTTTAATTTCTCTATCTTTTTTTTTAAAGACTTATAAAGTGTTTACTTATTTCTTTGTTTGAGAGGCAGAGAGACAGAGAGACAACGAGCTCCCCTCCAATGGTTCACTCTCCAAATTCCTGCAACAGCTTAGCTGGTCCAGAGCTGAGAACTCAATCCAGGTCTCCCATGTAGCTGGAAAGTACCCAAATACTTGAACCATCACCTACTGCCTCCCAGGGTGTACATTAGCAGGAAGCTGGAATGGAGGTAGAACTCAAATCTAGACACTCCAACATAGCAAGCAGATGTCCCAAGCATCATCTTAACTGCTAAGCCTACCCCAAAATAGGTTTCATCAAGTTAATAAAATTGGAGAGATAACTGTGTTCATTAAATTTTTCTTTCTTTGTTGTTTAAAATCTTTCACAATAAAATTTTTAAAAATTTTATAAAGCCTGGTTGAATCTCTTTTAATTAAAAACAAAAACTTAGAGCAGTTTTAGATTCATAGAAAAATTTTGAATATGGAAAAATCCCTCTTACCCTACACCTAGGGATTAACATCTCACATTAGTATGGTACATTTATTACAATTGATGAACAAATATTGATAATCTTTATTAACAAAAGTGCATAATTTATTCAAATTTGCTTAGTTTTCACTCAATTCTCTTCTGTTCCAGGATCCCAACTAGGAAACAAAATTCATCACATTATGTTGTCCCGTCTCCTAAGTCATTAAGTCATATCTCCTAAAGCAACTAAAGGCTGTGACAATTGACCAACTGATCATTTTTCTTGTAGTAAATGAAATTTTGAGCAGTCCTGTTTGCTAACTTGTAGAATGGGATTTGTAGAATTAGTATTTGGAAAGAATATCACAATAGCAAAGTGTTCTCATTACACCATATCAAGGATACATACTATCAACATGATTTATAAAAATAAATAAAATAAGTAGTTTATGAAGTCAGTTAAAAAGAACAAGAGTCTTAGTTGTTTTTATTCAACAACAAAATTTACTCAATATTACATTCAGAGACTGCAACATTGGCTGATGGTATCATTTTTGAAGTTTGAGCCAAAAACTTTTTTTTTTCAAAAAGCGAAGAAACTCTTTGAAATTCTTTGATAATGAGATCATAAATAGCATTTAACCATGGTTTTGATGTTACATTTCTTAATTTTAAAACAAGACATTTATTTTTAAAACTGAGTGTCTAATTATTTCTACCTGGCTTATCTCTTCATTTAAGAGTCATGTTTCCACTGGGGTGTAAGAATTTAGCAGTACTTAGAAGCCAATGTGACAATTTTGTAATATCTTTGGCATCTCACTAATCCTAATGTAGCCTGCTGCTTCATTCTATGTTATTGGATTTCTATGTTTTTCCATGTTTATTTTTGTTTGTTTTGTTTTTGTTTTTTGTTTTTAAGAGGCAGAGAGAGAAAAAGAAAGGGCAAGGCAGGCAAAGAGCTCTCATCCACTGGCCTTACTCCCCAAATGCCCACAAGCTGGGTCAAAGCCAAGAGCCAGGAATTTAACCTGAGTCTTCCACAGGGGTAGCAGGGAACCAGCCACTGAGTCATCACCTCCTGCCTCCAGGGTATGCATTAGCAGGAATGTGGAACTGGGGGGAAGGGGGAGTCCCCTCGTGGGATATGTTTATTCACTTCTCCTTCTCAGTTCTTATTTCTCCACGTCTCACGTCAGAGACTGGCGATCATGGTGGTAAAATCCCCTTGCGGGATTGGTTTGAAAACAGAGTGACACTGCATCTTTGAAGTGATTGGCACAAGCAGTAGGCAGCTATTATGTTCCCTTGGTTCCTTTTGTTCTCTTTGCCCTTGAAGCTCTCAGACCCAGCTGTGCTGCCCCTCCCGGACTCTGCTTTTGGGGCTCATTTGCAACAAAGTGCACTTCATAAACACCAATGGACTGTGGACCCACAAACTACTTTTGCTTTCCCTCTGTGTCCCCTTGGGGACTCCATACATTAGGCTTCATTAATTCAGGTTTGCTTCTTTCTGAATGCCCTTAAAGATGACTTTCGTGATCTCTTTTTCACCATGAAAAAGTAATGTTCTAAAAGACAGCTCATACAAGGCCTGACTTACTATGTCCGCAGCCTGGTCAAAGACTACCAGGAGGCCGGCGCTGCGGCTCAATAGGCTAATCCTCTGCCTGCGGTGCCAGCACACCGGGTTCTAGTCCCAGAAGGGGCGCCGGATTCTGTCCCGGTTGCCCCTCTTCCAGGCCAGCTCTCTGCTGTGGCCCGGGAGTGCAGTGGAGGATGGTCCAAGTGCTTGGACCCTGCACCAGCATGGGATACCAGGAGAAGCACCTGGCTCCTGCCTTCAGATAGGTGCAGTGCTGGCCGCGGCAGCCATTGGGGGGTGAACCAACAGCAAAGGAAGACCTTTCTCTCTGTCTCTCTCTCTCACTGTCCACTCTGCCTGTCAGAAAAAAAAAAGACTACCAGGAACAATGCTGCGATTAAACAAAATGGGCTTTTGCTCATGGCAGCAAGGGAGGACACACCATGTGGTCCATGGGGTGTCTCAGGAAGAAGGCATTACAAAGAACTGATTATTGCACCCGGCTCCAAATAGGTGAAACAGGTGATTTGGAGAAGGGTCTAAGGAAGTGAGAAGCTGCTCTAGATTGGATGCGGTCAGGAAGCCGGGGCAACTTTATGATTGGGTAGAGAAATAGCCATCATTGGTGTATGGTATTGTGTGGTTGCACAGTGATCTTGCTTTTTCTTTCTTTCTTTCTTCTGCTGGTTCACTTCCCAAATGGTTGCAATAGCCAGAGCTGTGCCGATATGAAGCCAGGAGCCAGAAGCTTCTTCCAGGTCTCCTATATGGGTGCAGGGGCCCAAATACTTGGGCCATCGGCTGCTGCTTTACCAGACTCATTAGCAAGGAGCCGGATCAGAAGTGGAACAGCCAGGACTTGAACTCAGGCCCATATGGAATGCTAGTGGCGAAGGCAGTGGCTTAACCCATTATGCCCCAGCGCTGGCCACGATCTTGCTTTTTCTATGCTTAAACAAAATTTGGAACTGGCCTTATGTTGTACCATTCCATTATGATCTCAGAGTAACTTTGTCTGAGGCTGTATTCTGTGAGACTGTTACATCTAATAGGGAGTAAGAATATCGCTTAGCTGTAATACCAAGCCAAGCACAGAATGCAAGAGGCTATTCTTTTCTTGTTTTTGTTCTTGGGTCAATGGATTGCTCGAAATCTTGTAGACTTCTTTTTCCTCTTAACACACCAAGAAGCTGTACTTAAAAGATGTACGCTATCCAGGGTATGCCCTTTGAAGACCATTGCATTGAAAATATTAGTTACTTGTAGGCATTCACAAAATCACCAGGAATTTTATAACACTAAGTTTGGGAAAGTGCAATGCAAAGCCAAAATTACTAGAAAAAATAAGTAATGGCTTTACTTGTGATCTTTTTACAGAACACATCATGTTTTCAGAATTGGAAGTTAGATGAATTGTCTCTCATATCATCATAAATGAAGAAAGAAGCTCATACATCATTAGACAGCACCCCCCCACTGGCTAATCCCCTGTTGTTAGATTAGATCCTTGGAAACTCACAGAGCAAATGCTGGAAAATATCTTTGCTTGTCTCTGAAACCCCACAAACATCACGAGAAACTAGTTCTTAGTGACAAAAAGATTTATTTTAGTATTTGGTACTTCCTATGGTCTAATAGTGCCATGGTGTTTCCTCATATTATTTTCTCCCATCAATACAAATAAATGTGACATTATCTATATCTTGTTAGCACCTAAGTTAATTTGATCTGGGTGTCATACATTGCAAGAAGTTTTAATCAAAATTTCTTAACAATTTACAACAAAACAAGAGAATTCAGGGCTGAAAATAAGATTCAATATTATTTCCTTTTTATTATGCATTTTTACATATTAAATTATTTTAACTTCCACATATTGTCTTCTGAAAAAATTGAGAATTTTTAAGGCCTTTCAGAAAAATCTGTTTTCCAATAAATTTAAGGGAACCCAGGAATTAAAAAGAATTTGAGGTCTTCAAGCACTTGTGCAGACTTTTTAATACTATAATTGGGTGGCCAAAGAAGTCTTAATTGCTCATGCCAACACCAGTGTCCTCCTCTACTAAATGACATGTGGTCTATAACCTGCCCATCACGTGTCACTCTATTGACCTATCCAAGGTTGAAGTTTTCTTTTGATAAAATTTGTAATCTTATCTGCACAGAAACACACATTGGAGGACAATCTCCTAAACCAGACATAGCAAAGGTTTTAGCTTCAAAGCATTAACGATCACTGCTGAGGAGGAGAAAGAAGAGGAACGGACCAATACCTGAATGGGTCACGTAAGAAAGTCTGGGACAGTGACAGACTTCAGAAAGGGGACTGAATGAGCAGCACCACAGGGAGGCTTGAGACAGTCAAAACCAGGAGACACACAGGGTTCTACAAGACACCCTGGGTGCAAATCAAAGACCTGAGAGTATAAAAGGTTAGTGCTCACTACCAGGCGTTACACCACGGCTGTTAGGTACCAACCTCTGGATGGTCTTGCTCTCACCAAAGCCTGGGGTCAACACTAGCAACTGGCTACTGATATCGCAAAAGAATTGAGACTTCCTGATTATTAATGCAAACAAAAGTGTGCTTTCATAAAACCAAGTGTGGGAGTTTTGGTTTTTTTTTTTTTTAACAAAGCTCACTGGTATTTTTCCTTTGAGCAGATTATTTAATTTATTCACTTATCTGCAGCACAGACTCACATATACTGCACCCTCAACACAACACACACACTTCTTCTAAGAAGAATGGATGGAAAAAATAGCATTTCTATAAACAAGACCACAACCAGGAATCATCAGTATTGTATATAATATTACAAAATCACTAATATATTATGCAAGTTCCTATCACAAAATTGTTTACCGCATGACAAGAGACCAGCCTTTACTTAATCAGAAACATAATGTCCCACAAAATGAGAATTAAATGGAATAGCCCCAAAATTTATTAAGCAAGTATAAGCCATTTACCTGTGTATGTAGACTTGAAGAAACCAGAAAAAAACAATGGTTCCACTGTGGAAAACTGGAGTTTTACAACCTTTTTCAACTTCAGTTTTCATCATTCTAAAGCACTGAACAGAAGTCAAACTTTTTCGAGAACATTACCTATTTACTTACAGGTCAGTGCCCCATAGGCCAAACTAAGCACAGTTCAGTGACATGTGAGGAAAAGTCAAACATACTCCAAGCAATAACCCCAAACCCAGAGTGCACTTGGGAGACTCTGAGCTTGTCAACAGGCTTCAGAAAATGCTGATTGTCCTTCAAAACCAGGCAAGAATACAGGAGGCTGAGAAACATGCCTGTCATTCTGGCCATGCCTAACTCTTCTTTTTATAGGCCCTTATTTTTGAAAAGTTACTTAAAAACATAAGACAAAAAATACCTTCAAATTTTCTCCTTCAGTTTAAAAGATGACCCATGGAAAAATCCTCCAGTTGCAGGTCCCTTATGTTCCAGAGCAAGCCCCAGAGCTCCTTGGCAACAGATAACCTAAAAACCATCTGAAACAGCCTTTTGTTCAAAGCTCTGAAAGCACAGGTGACCCTTGCACCTTGGTCTGAGTAATCAATAACCTCAGGCTCTGCCCATCAGATGAAGCTCTGTGTAATTAGAAATTAATGATTTTTAAGGGATTAGATTAATAGACATGTCAAACACATGGAGCTTCTCACATGGTGTGGTGCTGCCCATGTCTCTTCTGCTTTCTACCTTTTTGTGTTCATCTTTCTACTTTATCTGTAAATGCTGATTTTGTACACCTCTCTCCTCGCAGGAGTTAACCCTTCCCTAAGTGTACCTCCCTGTGCTCTTCAGTGTTGAATACTATCACCTGATGTTCGGCCAGGCCCTTGTTGAACGCTGGCCCAGCTGAAAGCTTCTGTTTGTGTCACCTTACTTGGGCTTCTCAATTTGCCTGGGATCTAGGTGCACTTGTCAGCACTCTCACTTTATAGTTGGGGAAACCAAAGCAAAGAGAGGTTAAATAATCCACTCAAGGGGGAGCTGAGGGGAATGTACATGGTATCTGTAGCAACAGCAATTGCAAAAGCCCTGGAGCAGGAGCACACCTGATACGGATAAGGAACAAGGAAATCAGTGCAGCTTCTGCAGAGCAGGGGCGCTGCATGGTCTCACATGACGGTAATTCTGAAAGTGTGATTCCTGGACCAATAGCAACAACATTACCCACTAGACATATATGTTCTTGGGCCTTACCCCACACCTACTGAATCAGACATTCTGGAATTAGGGCTCAACAAGCTGAAGCTTGAGAACCATTACTGCTGAGCCTTGGAGGTCACTGTAAACAAGTTTGGACCATGTTTCAAAAACACGGCAAAAAAGCCTCAGGGAGGGTCCGCAGCCATGGAGACAGAATTCAGCTGGCAGTTGTTTTAAAAACCATACTGAGGATTGTTTTAGGAACTGTAAAACAAACAAAAGAAGTCACTGTTGCTGCACTCCTTGAATCATTCAAAAAGAAATTACTGAGCATCTTTCATTTGTAAGACATCTTGTCAGGTATTGTGATAGTTACCAAGTTGTGTCCATTGCAATTAGTACCTTTGAGAAAGTTTAAATCTTACAGAGAAGATAAAGTTTAACATGTAAAGCACATACAAATAAAACAAAATGGAGCATCCAGTGTCATAATGTTCAGTGTGGATCCTAAGTATTAAAAAGGATTCTTCAGGATGGACAGGAGTCATTAGGGAAAGATTCTTGGAGAAGGGAGGATTTGAGTTAACCCTCCAAGTATGGGAGGGGCCAGGTCACAAACACAGTGTGAGGAAAGTTGTAGAACAAAGGCCGGCAACATTGAAAAGGACAAGATGGCTGCTGAGAGGTGAGGCTAGTGGTTGACGAACAGAGGCATAAAAGTTGGTAGAGACAGGTAAAGAATGGCTTTCAGTGGCAGTAGAATGAGTTGCAGGCTGAGTAAGACCAGAACTTCAGTGCAGGGTCAGAAAGGGTCAGTGTTCACAAGGCAGACAGAGGTGTGACAGAAATGACATAGGAATGAAGTCTTGCGCATGGACACTGAGCACAGACACTTTTGCTTGGTTTCTATCACCATGAAGACCAACATAAACTGTGAAAAGCCAGCATACATCAGCTGACACCAAATAATTGGCTATGTTATTGTGACACAGAGGCTAACAGAGAGAAAAAATGTCTAAATTAGAGCTTCCTTGGGTAGCTTTGTATTTCTAAAGTAAGACATAAAGAAGGATCATGATTTCTGTAGTTTAATTCACTGCAGAGGGATGCCACATGTTATATGTTTGTGGAGTCATGAGGAACTGTCTTCATCTCCTAGTTCTGCTACTCATTTGCTATGTGACTTAGCTAAGGTTGTGCTATTTGCTAGTTATTTCTCCCTCATTCAAAATCCTAAAGGCCTTTAATGAGAGGAAGTTGGTCACGACGGGCGTAAGGGAAGGTGTTTTGCTCCATAGTCATTCAGGGACCCAGGCAGACAGAGGATCTACAATCCTCAACATTGGATACTGACATTTATCTACACTACAGGAAACGAGAAAATACAGTGTGATGTGTGGACAGTTTTCATGAGTTAAACCAGCAAGCGGCGTCTTTCCACTCACATCCAATTGTCTAGAAATCTGTCCAGGGCAACACCAAGGTTTGGCTAACAGCTGGTCAAATTCAAGTGGTGGACTTCGAAATCACAAAGATTTGAGTTTGCTTTGTAGTTATTTAACTCCAGTCTCCATCATTCTCAGTTCCTTCATCTGTGAAATGGGAACATGAACATCACATTATAGGATGGTGAGGCCACAGACTCCAGGCAAATCTCCCAGTGGTAGAAAATTGCTCTGAGCATGGAGGCAGAGTGGTTTGGTTCTCCTCCAGCATGAGTCATGAGTGTTGCCAACCAGCTGATCTGACTCCCAGAGATTACACTATCAAATCAGCAAGCTTTAGTTTCGAGTCTGAGATTCTCATCTATCTTAATGGTTTGGGGATGCCCACCCCACACCCAACATCTTCCAGGCCCACGATTGGACCTTCCTGAATCATAACCTACCATGCTAAGTCTGGCTGGTGTTGCCCTGCAAAACAACATGGTCAAGATTTAGATTGAACTGCCTCATTCTGTCTGGCCCAGGGGTCCCCATGATGCTGGGTAAAGTAGCAGTCCTAAAAGAGAAGCCCTTCCTGTTAAGTCAATGATATCCAAGGAAGATTTCCTCTACAGGTCTTTAGGGATTATTCCATATTAGTGTAGTAGGATAGCACTGTGAACCAATAATCCACACAGTTTCTGAATCTTCCACTTTCTTTAATCCTTGGACTCTCGCCCAAAATAGGCACTTCGGTGAATTTTGTGTATTTTCTACCTACCAAATTTAGTATATTTCAAGTTTGTTATGTAGACATGTAACACAGTACAGAAGATGTACATGAAAACATAAAAGTGATCATCTGTAGGTTATGAAAATATCAGTGTGGATAATTTTTCCTTCTTTGTTCTTTTTAACATCTTCTAAATTATATGCAATAATTTTAATAATATACAAGTTATTAAATAAAAAATAGATACTATAACAAAAAGTATTATCTGTAAGGATACTAAGTGAAATTTATTCTAATAATGATTTTTTTATCCTTTCTTTTTTCTTTTTTTAACTTTTATTTAATAAATATAAATTTCCAAAGTACAACTTTTGGATTATAGTGGCTTTTTCCCCACATAACCACCCTCCCACCCCAAAACCATCCCATCTCCCACTCCCTCTCCCATCCCATTCTTCATCAAGATTCATTTTCAATTACCTTTATATACAGAAGATCAACTTAGTATATACTAAGATTTCAACAGTTTGCACCCACACAGAAACATAAAGTATAAAGTACTGTTTGAGTACTAGTTATACCATTAATTCACATAGTACAACACATTAAGGAGATCCTACATAGGAAGTTAGTGCACAGTGACTCCTGTTGTTGATTTAACAATTGACACTTTTATGATGTCTGTAATCACCTGAGGCTCCTGTCATGAGCTGACAAGGCTATGGAAGCCTCTTGAGTTCGCCAACTTCGATCTAGACAATGTCTAAAGGCCATTGTCAAAGTAGAAGTTCTCTCCTCCCTTCAGAGAAAGGTACTTCCTTCTTTGATGGCCCCTTCTTTCCTCTGGGATCTCACTCACAGAGATCTTTCATTTACACCATTTTTTTTTTTGGCCACAATGTCTTGGTTTTCCATGCCTGAAATACTCTCATGGCCTTTTTAGCCAGATCCAAATGCCTTAAGGGCTGATTCTGAGGCCAGAGTGCTGTTTAGGACATCTGCCATTCTATGAGTCTGCTGTGTATCCTGCTGCCCATGTTGTATTGTTCTCTCCTTTTAAATTCTATCAGTTAGTATTAGCAGACACTAGTCTTGTTTATGTGATCCCTTTTACATTTAATCCTATCATTATGTTGATCAGTATTTCAAAACACTTTTTTTCACTAATAATGATTTTTTAAAATATATATCTAGGAGTCAGCATTGTGGTGCAATGGGTTAAGCTTCTGCCTGTGATAGTGGCAACCCATATGGGCTCCAGTTCAAGTCCTGGCTGCTCCACTTCTGCTCCAGCTCCCTGCTAATGTGCCTGATAAAGCAGCAGAAGATGGCCCAAATACTTGGTACCCTGCCACCAACACGGGAGACATGAATGTAGTTCCTAGCTCCTGGCTTTAGTTTGACTCAATTCTGGCCTTTGCAGCCATTTAAGAAGTAAACCAGCAGGTGGAAGATCTCTCTCTGTCTCTCCCTCTCTAATTTTGCCTTTCAAATAAGTAAATAAATATTTTTAAAATATAGAAAGAAACAAAGAAAGAAAGCGAGGAAGAAAGATAAGTGTTTGACCTAGCTGTTAAGCTGACAATTGGAACACCTGCCTCACACCATGGTGCCTGAGCTCAATTCCCAGCTCCAGATCCTGCTTATGCAGATTCCAGGAGGCTGTGATGAAGGCTCAAGTAACTGGACTCCTGTCACCTATGTGGAAGATCTGGATTGATTACAGGATCCAGAGGGTAGACCCAGCCCAGCTCAGCTATTTTATACACTGGGGAGTGAACCAATAGATGGGAACTTCTTTCTCTCGCTACCAAATAAATAAATGTATTATTAAATTAAATGTATTTATTAAATTTAAATAAATACACAGGGAGAGAGAAAGAGGGAGCGGGAGAGAGGGATAAGGAGGGAGAGACGGAGAGAGAGAGAAAGACAAATTCTGGGTGTTCTCTAAATATTGTGGTTTAGTCATTGAACTTCTGTCCTGATGGCTATGATTTCTGCAGAAAGGAAATGGCCCCCAGCTGGACCTCACAGCAAGACTTCTGAAGCCTTTGTCAGCATTACAGTCCTGGTTTTCTGCTAATATGGGCTAGCTCAGTGCAGTGCACCTGAAATTCCTGCTCAGTGGTGTGGCCTGATGGTCCTAAATGCAGAGATAACTCCCTCTCATTTCAGACCTCTGCAACCGGGTCCATTTTTCCCCATAGCTGGCTCTGGTCTGAACAGACTTTGAGTTTCCCTTTGGTCACAGTATAGTCTATCCCACCCATACATTCTGTCTATACCAGGCAACCTCCACCAAGCCCTATCTATTCAGCTGTTTAAATACTGGACACACACAACAATACAATACATTATCCTGCTTCTTTTGAGATGATCTTGAGACAAAATTTAGAAAATAGTAAATTGAGTTACCTCAATGAGGTGTTTTTAGATGTTCCATGTTCCTTTTATAGGATTAGTAATACCATGGGGCTGGCATTGTGGTATAGTAGGTTAAGCCTTCACTTGTGGCACTGGCATCCCATGTAGGCACCTGTTTGAGTCCTGGTGCTCCACTTCCAATCCAGCTCCCTGCTGATGGCCTACGAAAGCACTGGAGGATGGCTTGGGTCCCTGCACCCATGTGGGAGACCCAGAGGAAGCTCCTGGATCCTGCCTTTGGATCAGCCCACCTCTGGCCAGTATAGCATTTGGGGGGTTAAGCAGAGGATGGAAGATCTTTCTCCCTGTCTCTCCCTCTCTGTCTGTAATTCTGCCTCTCAAATAAATAAATATATCTTTAAAAAACCCCACATATTTTAGAATTACTAAAACCAAATAAGACTATAGAATTACAATGTGAGCAAGCTACTATTTACAATGATTTAAATGAAATATATTGATCTCCACAGCCATTTGTCATCACTCCCCGTCAGAATTTCTAGTTTCCACTCTTCCAAGGAATAGTAGCAAAAATATACAGACATCATTTGTGACAAAATATTTTAAATGTAGTAGTTCTTTTCCTTCCCTAAATGCTCTGTCAAATTTAAGTTTCCAAAAATTAAGAAAGTTCACCAGATAGCAGGAGGAACAAGAATAGGTGAAAGAAACAAAAAAGAGGAAAATCAAAGAGAATTTTGCTACAGAATTCTACCATAGGCATTAAACTATTGTACCTACAGTAGTGCTGAGTTGTACTTGAACTATCACTGGAGACAGCAAGCTTGTCTGAGTTTTAGACAGGTTGTATTTTCATTTCTTGGCTCTACCCAGGACACCCCGCCTTTCTTGAAGTAATGTATTGGTCTTGGAAACTATTTATCTGTTGAGGCAGGAGAGGAGATGGTAAACAGTGGACGCTTGTTTACAGTTAAGTTGAGATCACAGAGATTTATGCCAAGTGGTTAATAAATAAGGCGTGGGTGGTTTCTACTGCTCTCGCTTAAAGTAAGACAGTTCATACTTAACATATGCTGATAACAAGGAACCAGTTTTACCAATTAGTCAAATATGTGTTTGGACAGAAGTCCAATTCCTTCATAAAATCATGTCCATTTCTTTCTGTATAAGCTTTCCGCACAGGTAGATGTTGACAAACCAACAGTTTTAGCTTTGAAAAAGCTAAAAAATGAAGTCAGAAACATTTATATTTTTTAAATTAACACTTTTATTGCTGTGTTGCAAATGGCTGTCAGAGCTTCCCAGTTCCACTCTCACTGACTCAATAACCCCATAAGATACCAGGAACCTTAGGCTATGAGACAGTGTCCTAAAGCAGTGAGCTATGCAGATGTGATTCACTAATTCATTGCTTCTCACTGACCCTTATCTAGGAACACATTTGAAAAGGTCAAGTTTAAAATAATAATAATTAAATGCAATTGACTGAGGGGATCCTGATATTAAGCAACAAACCTCAAACTGAGACAGGATCAAATAAAAGTTTTGCAGCCAAGTTCAATTTCTATCTGAATCTGACAGAAATGCTGAGGTGACTGCCATGACACAAGGAACCCCCTCCCAGTTCCATCCAGGGGATTCAGCAGACCACATGTTAGAGTCCACACTTAGCTCTAAAAGACGCACTCAGGCATCCTTACCTTTAGACCTCGGCCCACTCCACACTAACCAGTTATTGGCTGTGGATGGGCAGCTGCCTGCATTCTCAGGAAATCATTTCAGGACCTTGCATGTGACTTATGGGTGTGTGTTAATGATAATCACTAGCTCATTTTTCCTTCTTGACTTGTTTATGCCTTTACTTTTAGTACACTTAGAATGCGGGTGGGTAGAGATATAGAAAATACACCAAAATGAAAAAAAAAAACTAACAATGTGCCATATTCTAAGTGTAGAACATATCATATTCAAGTCAGCTTTCTGCTTCTTTGCCATGTAATACTTACCATACGGTGCTTACCAATTATAAACTCCATTACCATCACCTCAACAATAACAATGAATGGCTGCCAGGCTCCAGGCTAGGATTTGATACATATTAACTTGTTTCATCTCTCCAAGATAATGATTTGTCTCTCTGGTTTATGAGAAAACTGAGATGCAGAGGTGTTAAATATGGGGGTATTTTGAAAAACTTCATGGAGGAGGTAGGCATTTAGGCTAGTGGTTAAGATACTTTGCTTTTTTTTTTTTAAAGATTTAAAAAATTTATTTGAAAGTCAGTTACACAGAGAGAGAAAGAGAGGCAGAGAGAGAAAGTCTTCCATCCAATGGTTCACTCCCCAATTGGCCACAAAGGCCGGAGCTGTACCGATCCAAAGCCAGGAGCCAAGAACTTCCTTCAGGTCTTCCCACGTGGGTGTAGGGGCCAAGGACTTGGGCCATCTTCTGTTGCTTTTCCAAGCCATAGGAGAGAGCTGAATCAGAAGTGGAGTAGACAGGACTCGAACCGGCACCCATATGGGATGCTGACATTGCAGGCGACGCCTTTACCCACTACGCCACAGCACTGGCCCTGATACTTTGCATCCTATGTCAGAATGCCTGGATTCAATACCCAGTTCTGCTCCTGATTCCAGCTTCCTATTACTGCAGAACCTAGGAGAAAGTGGTAATGGCTCAAGCGGTTGGATTCTTGCCACTCATTTGGATACCTTGATTGAGTTCCTGGCTCCTAGCTTCAGCCTTAGGCCAGGGTCATAGCAGACTTTCGGGCAGTGGACCATGGATGAGAACTGTCTTTTTCTCTGTCTGTCTCTTGTTCTCTCTCAGCCTCTCAAGTAAGCAATTTAAAATTTTTTAAGTTAATGAAAAATGGAAATAAAAGATTAAGTTTATTTTGGTGGGGAAAAATGGAAACCATGCATAGTTTTTCATTCTATACATTTTTCAATGATGTTTTTCAGGACTCCTCATATGCATGGGTTATAAAATTACAAAATGCATGCACCAAAACCAACTCACTTTTTAATTCCATATCCATAAATTTTTGAAAAGTAAAAAGTAGCCTCATCATTTACCTGACCAAAAATGTACACATGTAAGTAAGATTTCAGCTGAAGTCTCTGGGCTGCAAACTCATATAACCTGTCTGAAAAATCACATTGCTCCTTAATGATCCTCACCCATTGTCTTAATTTGTCTTGTCTGCCAATCATTAGTTGATGTCAGTATTTTCTTCCTAACAAAACCCACATTTGTTTAGGTTTTAGGCAGACATACATTAGGGAAAGTGGGCTCCATTCCCAGCACTACCATAAACTCTAAACCAGTCAGGATCAGTCTTTTCTTCTTCTCCTTTCCTTCCCAGTGAAATAACAAACAAAAATCTGCTTAAAGTCCTCCTGGGGAAATATTTTCTTACAATGAAAAGATACAGTGTTGATAGGAAAAGTTTTTTTGCATTGACATTTTTTTCCTATTTAACATGTGTGTGAGAGTATATGATAGCAAGAGCTCCAGCAGCTGTCTGATGACTCTGAAGTTTCACATTGAACAATAAAGAGACATATGCTGAAGAGAGCTGGGTGGGATGGCAGAAAGCCTAGGCTTTGATGACATGTTGAACAAATGAACCAATTTCACATGATGAAAAATAACTGCCATTTTTACTTAAATCATCATTACTGGGATATTCTTTCATGAGCTGCTGAATATATATATATATATATATATGTATATATATATATATATATCTTACTTTTCTATAGCTTCATAAATTCAGTTGCATCATTACTTTGCAAGGAGGTACAGGCAAACACACACACACACACACACACACACACACACACACACAACCTTTAACCATTCTGGGGGCCGGCGCCGTGGCTCACTTGGTTAATCCTCTGCCTGTGGTGCCGGCATCCCATATGGGTGCCAGCTTCTAGCCCTAGTTGCTCCTCTTCCAGTCCAGCTCTCTGCTGTGCCCTGGGAAGGCAGTGAAGGATGGCCCAAGTTCCTGGACCCCTGCACCCACATGGCAGACCAGGAAGAAGCACCTGATTCCTGGCTTAAGATCAGCACAGTGCCAGCCTTAGCAGCTATTTGGGGAGTTGAGCCCATGGAGGGAAGACCTTTCTCTCTCTCTCTCTCTCTCTCTCTCACTGTCTATAACTCCACCTGTCAAGTAAAAAAAAATTCTATAGATTTTATCATAGGGAATTTAGGAAACAACACAGGAATTAAGAAAATCAAGCAAGGTTGGGGCCAGCACAGTGGCTCACTTGGCTAATCCTCCACCTGTGGCGCTGGCATCCCATATGGGCACCGGGTTCTAGTCTCGGTTATTCCTCTTCCAGTCCATCTCTCTGCTGTGGCCCAGGAGGGGAGTGGAGGATGGCCCAAGTGCTTGGGCCCTGCACCCGCATGGGAGACCAGGAGGAAGCACTTGGCTCCTGGCTTCAGATAGGTGCAGCGCCAGCTGTAGCAGCCATTTGGGGAGTGAACCAATGGAAGGAAAATCTCTCTCTCTCTCTCTCTCTCTCTCTCTCTCTCATTGTCTATAACTCTACTTGTCAAAAAATTTTAAAAAAGGAAATTAAAAAAAAAAAAAGAAAATCAAGCAAGGTGGGGAGGCATTGTGGCACAGCAGGTTAAGCCACTGCCTGAGAGGGTGGAATCACATATAAATGCTGGTTTGAGTTCTGGATGTTCCACTTCTAATCCAGCTGACTGCCAGGGAAGAAGCAGAAGATGGCCTACATGCTTGGGCCCCCTGCCACCCATGTTTGAGACCTGGGTGTAGTCCCTGATTCCTGGCTTCAGTCTGGCCAGCCTTGGCCATTGTGGTCATCTGGGGAGTAAACCAGCATATATAAGATTACTCTCTGTTTCTCTGTGTATGTGTGAGTATATGTGTCTGTGTGTCCCCCTCTCTGTAACTCTGCCTTTCAAATAAATAAATAAATCTTTAAAAAAGAAAAAAGGAAAGAAGGAAGAGTTTGAGTAAGTGACTCTTAATGACTCATCTCAAATCTTCATTCCAATGGCTTCCACAGCTTGTATGACAATCCACCACTTTGGTAACTATTTACTTCCTCTCATCCTTCATCCTAGATTCCTGGTGTGTCATTACCAATTCAAGTCCATTGTTGACACATCTCTAGGTACTCCCTAAAAGCAGACAATCCACTAATACACTCAAAAATAATCCAAAGCCACAGCAAAAAAAAAAAAAAAAAAAGGAAGGAAAGAAAAGAAAAAGAAACCAATGAGTATCTCCACAAAAGCTAAATAACAAATGCACCAATTAAAGAAACAAGAATAAGGAAGACAACATGACACCCCCCAAGAGAATGCAACACTTCAATACTAGATTGTGAGATGATGATATTGAAGAAATACCAAAAATGGGATTCAAAAAATTGATCATAGCATTACTTAGAAGTAATCATAAGCAAATGCATGAACTAATGAAATCCATACATGACATGAAAGGAAATTTCTCCCAAGAAATTGAGATCTTAAAGAGAAATAAAAATGAAATCTTGGAATGAAGAATTCAATAGAACATATAAAAATACAATAGAAAGCCTTAACAACAGAACTGATGAAACATAAGAAAGAATATCCGACTCAAAAGACAAAGTACGGGAAATTATACACTCAGATCAAACACAAGAAGAAATTAGAAGGCTGAAAAACACCATTGGGAATCTATAAGACAACCAAATATATGGTTTCTAGGAATTCCTGAAGATGTGAAAAGGAAGATTAGAAGGCCTCTTTAGAGAAATAATAATAAAAAATTTCCCCAATTTGGAGAAAGAAAGAGATATCCAAGGACAGGAAGCATATAGAGCTCTTAATAGACATGACCAGAAAAGATCTTCACCATGACACATTGTAATCAAACTCTCCACATAAAACCTAAAGAAAAAATTCTAAAATGTGCAGGAGAGAAACACCAGATTACTTTCAGAGGATCTCCAATTAGACTCAACAGACTTCTCATCAGAAACCGTACAGGCTAGGAGAGAATAGTGAGATATAGTACAGGTAGTAAAAGAAAAGAACAGTCAGTCCAGGATACTGTACCCTGCAAAGCTCTCATTTAAGAATGAAGGTGAAATAAAGACCTTCCATGAGAAACAGAAATGGAAGAATTTGTCACCACACATCCAGCCTTGCAGAAGATGCTTAAGGATGTGTTGCACACAGAAACACCGTAACATGGTCATCACTATGGAATAACATAAAGGAAGTAAATCTCCCAGTAAAATATATATAGGAAATCCAAAGTAAAAAATAGGAATATTTATGGAAAAATGGCAGGGCAAAGTTGTTACTTATCAATAGCCACCTTGAATGTAAACATCCTAACTCTCCAGTTGAAAGACAGACTGGATGAATGGATTAAAAAACAAAACCCATCTATCTGCTGCCTACAAGAAACACATCTCAACAACAAAGAAGCACAGAGACTGAAAGTGAAAGGATGGAAAAAGATATTCCATGGCAACATAAACCAAAAAATAGCTGGTGTAGGCATCCTAATATCTGACAAAAACAGACACTAATACCAAAAAACTGCTAAAAGAGATAAGGAAGAGTACTATATAATAATTAAGGAAGATGTAACTGTTATAAATATATATGCACCTAATTACAGGGCACCTGGCCCTTTCTAAGAAATGTTAAGGAACCGGGGCTGGCGTTGTGGCACAGTGGGTTAATGCCCTGGCTTGAAGAGCCGGCATCCCATATGGGTGCCGGTTCAAGATTGGCTGTTACATTTCTGATCAGGTCTCTGCTATGGCCTGGGAAAGCAATGGAAGATGGCCCAAGTCCTTGGGCCCCTGCACCTGCGTGGGAGACCAGGAAGAAGCTCCTGGTTCCTGGCTCCTGGCTTCAGATTGGCGCAGTTCTGGCTGTTGTAGCCAATTGGAGAGTGAACCATCAGATGGAATACCCCTCTTTCTCTCTCTGCCTCTCTCTCTCTCTCTCTCTCTCTCTCTCCCTCTCTCTGTGTGTGTATGTGTATGTGTGTAACTCTGACTTTCAAACAAATAAATAAATCTTTAAAAAAAGAGCAAAGTTTATAGCAGTTGGTGCCTACATCAATTGGAAAGGCACCAAATAGATGAGTTATCATTGCATTTCAGTATTTAGAAAAACAACAGCAAACAAACCCAAAACTAGTATGAGTAATAATTTAAAATAGAGAATTGAATTAACAAAATTCTAATTCACAAAATTAAATAAAAATGCAAAAGATCAGCAAAACAAACAGCTGATTTTTTAAAAAAAAATAAACAGAATTGACACACCGTTGGCCTAATTTTAAAAAAAGGAAAGAGAAGACCCAAATCAATAAAATTAGAGATTAAAAAGCAAATGTAAAAACAGACACCACAGAAATAAAAAAAATCATCTGAAATTACTACGAGAGTGGTTGCCAACAAACTGGGAAACTTAGAAGAAATGGATAGATTTCTGGACACATACAACCTACCATGAAGACACAGAAAACCTAAATAAACCCATTACCAAGATGGAAGTTGAATCAGTAATAACGACCCCCCCAACAAAGAAAAGCCCAGGACCAAATGGCTTCACTGCTGAATTCTACCAGACATTTAAAGAAGAACTAACCCCATTTCTTCTCAAGTTATTCAAAACTGAAAGGGAGGGAATCCTCCCAAATCCTTTCTATGAAGAAAGCATCATCTTAATTCCTAAACTTGGTAAAGACACAATAGAGAAAGAGAACTACAGACCAATTTCCTTGATGAAAACAGATGCAAAAATCCTCAACAAATTTCTGGCCAATCAAATCCAACAACACAATAGAAAGATCATTCACCCGGACCAAGCAGGATTTATCCCTGGTATGCAGGGATGGTTCAACTTTTGCAAATCAATCAATGTGATACATCACTTTAACAAACTGAATAACAAAAACCATATGATTATCTCAATAGTTGCAGAGAAAACATTTGACAAAATACAACACTCTTTCATGATGAAAATTCTAAGCAAATTGGGTATAGAAGGAACATTCCTCAACATAATCAAGGCAACTTATGACAAACCTACAGCCAGTGTTCTATTGAATGGAGAAAGGTTGGAAGCATTCCCACTGAGATCTGGAACCAGACAAGAATGTCCACTCTCACCAATGCTTGCCTGCCTGCCTGCCTTTCTTTCTTTCTTTCTTTCTTTCTTTCTTTCTTTCTTTCTTTCTTTCTTTCTTTCTTTCTTTCTTTCGACAGGCAGAGTGGACAGTGAGAGAGAGAGACAGAGAGAAAGGTCTTCCTTTTGTCTTTGGTTCACCCTCCAGTGGCCGCCGCGGCCGGTGCATCGCACTGATCAGATGGCAGGAGCCAGGTGCTTCTCCTGGTCTCCCATGGGGTGCAGGGCCCAAGCACTAGGGCCATCCTCCACTCAACTGCACTCCTGGGCCACAGCAGAGAGCTGGCCTGGAAGAGGGGCAACTGGGACAGAATCCGGTGCCCCGACCAGGACTAGAACCCGTCACCACTGCTTTTCAATATAGTCCTGGAAATTTTAGCCAGAGCTATTATGCGGGAAAAAAAAGAAATCAAAGGGATTCAAATTGAGAAAGAGGAAATCAATCTATCTCTATTTGCATATGACATGATTCTATAATATAGAATCCATCAAGAGACAATTGGAACTCATAGAAGAGTTTGGTAAAGTAGCAGGATATGAAATCAATACACACACACACACACACACCCAAACAATAGCCTTTGTATACACAGATAATACCACAGCTGAGAAAGAGTTTCTAAGATCAATCCCATTCACAATAGCTACAAAAAGAAAAAAAATCAAATATTTTGGAATAACTTTATCCAAGGATGTCAAATATCTCTATGATGAGAATTACAAAATATTAAAGAAGAAAATACAAAAAAGGAAAACTATTCCATATTCGTGGATTGGAAGAATCAATATAATCAAAATGTCCATTCTTCTAAAAGAAATTTACAGATTCAATGCAATACCAATCAAAATACCAAAGACATTTTTCTCAGATCTAGAAAAATTGATGCTGAAATTCATATGGAATCACAGGAAACCTCAAATAGCTAAAAAAAATCTTATACAACAAAAACAAAGGCAGAGGCATAACAAAACCAGATTTCAAGACATACTACAAGGCAGTTATAACTAAAACAGCCTGGTACTAGTACAAAAACCAACGGATAGACCAATGGAACAGAATAGAAACACCAGAAATGAATCCATACATCCCCACAAACTTACACTTGCCTAAGGAGATAAAACCAATCCTTTGAGCAAGGACAGTTTCTTAAACAAATGGTGCTGGGAAAACTGGATTTCCACATGCAGAAGTATGAAGCAGGACTCCTATATTACACTTTACACAAAAACCCATTCAATATGGATTAAAGATCTAAATCTACAACCTGACACCATGCATTATTAGAGAACATTGGGGAAACCATGCAAGATACTGGCATAGGCAAAGAGTTCTTGGAAAAGACTACAAAAGCATAGGCAATCAAAGCCAAAATTAACAAATGGGATTACATCAAAATGAAACCCTTCTATATGGAAAAAGAAACACTCAGGAAAGTAAAGAGGCAACTGACAGAATGGAAGAAATTATTTGCAAACTATGCAACTGATAAAAGCAATTTGGTGATACCTCAGAAATCTGAACATAGACCTACCGTATGACTCAGCCATCCACTGGGAATTTACCCAAGCAAATAAAAGAGTCATCTGCACCCGTATGTTTATTGTAGTTCAATTCACAATAGCTAAGACCTGGAATCAACCTAAATTCCCATCAACTGAAGACTGGATTAAAGAAATTATGGGATATGCACTCTGTGGAATACTACACCACAGTAAAAAATGAAATCCAGTCATTTGCAACAAAATGGATGAATCTGGAAAACATCATACTTAGTGAAATAAGCCAGTCTGAAAGGGATAAATACCATATGTTCTCCCTGATCTGTGATAACTAATAGAGCATCTAAAAGGAAATTTGTAGAAAATAAAGTTGACATTTTGCGAAGCAATGACTTGAACATCCCTTTGCTTGACTGTCGAGGAACAATTTTTTGTTTTGTTTTGTTTTGTTTTGTTAATGGAAATGGGACTGCAAATGGGAGAGGGAAGAGGAGATGGGGTGGGAGTGGGTGTGGAAGGGTGGATATGGCGGAAAGAATCACTATATTCCTAAAGTTGTAGTTATTAAATATGTACTAATTAAATAAAAGTTTTCTTTGGGAAAAAAATAAAACTAAGGAAATGAATAAAATATGCATTTTAGTTCATTAAAAAAATCCATTGTTGATGAATTTAGCTTTTCTCCCTGACACACCCCTATTTCTTGGATCCTTTTCTCATTCCGTCTTACGATTGCTTCAGCCAGCCATTCAGGGTGACAAATTTTCTACCCTAGAAGCATGATGCAATTTGTCTGTAACCTCCCTGAGAAGACTCTGGTGACAGTGACTTACTTTAAGCCTTTATTAGCTACATTTTGGTACAATATCAAGACTGAGCTGTCTCCTCCAAGTCCTGCTGAGGTCCCTACAGCTATTGACAGCCTGGAATAAATAAGCAATAATGCTCAAACTGACAGTCTCAAACAACACACAATTAGGGAATTTGTGTTGAATGATTTGGTGGCCACTGAATTGTGGATATAGTTTTATATTGGTGATATCATAAGCAGGCATAGCATTACTTGCTATAATATTCAAACCAATCCTTAATATTTGATTGTATTTAGTTTGCAGTTTTACTGTCCTTGGACCATGTGTAGTCATGTTTCTATCTGAGTAAAATAAAGTAATGTGTGAAAAAAATATCGAAGGGCAGGCATTCAGCACAGTAATTACAATGCCATTTGTCCATATCCCAGATTAGAGTGCCCCAGTATAAGCTGCAGCTCTGCTTCCAATTCCAGCTTTCTGCTTATATGCACTCTGGGAGGCAGCAGGTGATGGCTTGAGTCCTTGGGTCCCCACCACCGATGTGGAAGACCTAGATAGAATGCTAGACCCCAGCTTCAGCCTGGCCCAGCCAGGAGTAAACCAGTAGATGGAATTTATCTCTCTCTCTCTTTTTCTTCTCTCTGCCTTTAAAATGGAAAAAAATTTTACTTCTGACATCTACTATACACTACATTCTCAAACATCCATGTTTACGTGTTTTATTTTAAAATGGAATAATTTCTAGTGCTATTTCTCAATCATCATCTTTAGATCTCTAAGCTCCTAAACTTAAAATGCCCACCTCTGAGAAGGCATTATCTTTTTTCTTCATGCTTCTACTGTATTCATATTTTTAATTTCCCCTTGCAAGGGCCAGCAATTATATTTTTTGTTAGACTGTCACATTTAATCTCAACACCAGTGTCTATGTTCTCATTTTATTTCATTCACATCATAAAATGTTAGATGAATCTCTAATGGTTATATTGGTCTTAAAATTAATTAATTATTTTGAGAGACAGAAAAAGAAAGAAGGAAGAGAGCTCCTATCTGGTGATTCACTTCCCAGATACCCACAATGACTACAGCCAAAGCCGAGTCAGAAACTCCATCCCAGTCTCTAGCTAAGTGTCAAGGGCCCAATTATCTGAGCCATCACCTCTGTCTCCTAAGGTCTGCATCAGACAAGATTAGCATCAGTTCCAGGTAATCTGATATGGGACACAGCCATCCTAATATGTAAACCAAACACCTAACATAATCCACGGCCTTTTGAACTTCTTTTTTATTTATTTATTTGAGAGCAAACAAGCTCCCATCTGCTGGTTCACTCTCTAAATGCCTGCAACAGCACAACTGGGCCACACCAAAGTCAGTAGCCAGGAACTCAATCCAGGTTTACTACATAGGTGGCAGGGACTCAGTCACTTGAGTCATCATCTATTATTTCCCAAGATGTGCATTAGCACAGAAGCTATAATTTTTTTTTTAGAAAAGAATGACATTTATTTTTTGCTTATAGATGTACAGTACATGAATTAAGAAATAAAATCAACACGGGGTCTACAATCCATAGCTTACCACCTACCTCACCGGCATGAGTCCACTCCCCACGGAGCAGCCACATCAGCTGTTCAGATTTGGTCTTGGTTGCAGCTCTTTACATAAGTTCTTAATGGAAAATGCCCAGTAGCATTTGAATAATATTACAATAGACATGAACTACATTTCAACATTTCCTCTTTGGAACAATTTATGCTTATTTACATGTTAAGAATAGGTGGCTCTACTGACTTACTCTATTGTGAGTTTTAATGACTGATTTTAAGCTATAGAGGGTTTTTCCAGCTATTATTTCCTTTACAGTTTCTAAAAGCAACAACTCTTATTAATGTTTATAAAAGATAATGTGGAAAAAAACATGTTGAAGGCACTTTTAGAAATCTTTAAGGACAACATAAAGCATCACTATTAGAAAAAATATTTTCAAGCACAACACTGAAACATTACAGCAGTGTTTCACTGAATTGTTTCAAAATAGTGGTAATTATACTACCTTACATATAGTTCTAAGTATCTAAACCTCATAATTACAATTTGATTCTACACTCTGACTTACACTGAGAACTATGCACAGCTTCTGAAGCATATTGTTCAGGTTTGCTTTTGCACATAAATTAAGAGTTGAAGTTGGTCCTTGATTGGAGTAACTACCTGGAAGCATTGAATTTTAGACACACTTAGTGACAGCCAACAAAAACCCTGACAGAGTGAAAAGTATCAATGGTACCATGCGTGGAAAAGCAGCTGCTGCCCCCAAGTGCAGGATCAGATCTAGCACAAGACCCTCTCGGATGCCTGCCAAGAAACCAAAATGTACAGGAGGATGCAGTTGACCAGCCAAGGGTATTTTCCACACTGGGGCAAATCCTTACAATGAGAAGGCTTTGGACCTTTAGCATAAGAGATAGACTTTATATTCTTTGATTTCATTTACACCTTTTAAAAAAGATAAAGTACATCCGAACTCTTCCATGGGACTTGGACTGCTGGTGCCCCCAGCAGCTCGAGCAGACTGAGGCCATGAGGCCATGAGGCGCTCCTCCAGAAACGTCCAGAACCCAGCCCTGTCTCTCCCCCTTGGCCTCGTGAAGTCATGGACTGTCGCGTCCAGCGACTCGATGGCTGTGAGGGGCTTACATTTTATCAGCACATTCAGTTATCTTACTATTAAACTTTTTAAGAAAAGTCCAAAGATACATGGGAAAGTATGCCTGGTAACAGTGACAGCTTCTACAGTGACAACTACGCTAGAAAAATATTTTTGCCGTTTTAAATAATGAAAGAAGCTAAATTTTTAAAATATATTACTTATTTCTGCAACAGTTGATTAAACTGACAATGAGTAGATTCCTTCCATTCTGTGAGCTGAATTCGGGTTATATTTTAATTACAACATTGCTTCAAATTATAAATATAATCACGCCCAAAGTAACGAGATCATCAAGACAGTAATGTCAGAACAACTCTAAATCAACACTCTGCACAGCGCACAGGAGGTGATGCTGGATAAAGGCTTTAGCCAGACCTCGGGCTGATGAGGAAAGCGTGTCAGTAAAGACTCCAGTTCTGCATCATGGAATAGAAGCTATCATTTGGAGAACAAGGACTCAAATCCAGATGCTCTAATAAAGGCATATTAATTGCTATGCTGAACACTCACCCCTTTGGACTTTCTTAAGTAACCCAATGAGTTTAGCTTCTTTCCTTCCTCACTGATAATTCCTGGTTCATTTTGAGCATAAAGAAGACTCTTCTACTGCCCTGCTCTCATTTGACATTCAATTTCTCCATCCCAGGGCACAATCTTTGAAAAGCAGCCCACATTCTGGACACAAATTAGGGAGAAAAAAAGAAACCAGGGTTTCATTCTCATTAGTGGAATGTGGGCAGATGCACAAGACCCACTCAGTGCTCACTAACTCTAGGAAAGAACCAAATAGAACTACTTCTGCCCTTTAGTTACATGCATTCCCTTTACTCATTCATTCAACACATATTTGTTGATCAATGAATACTAGCTTGGCATCTTGATAAGTGCTATGGATAGACATGATGAAAACAATAGATATGGTCTTCTGAATCTTATAGTCCTGAAATAGTTTCTAGAAAAAATAAAGACAAGAGTCTCCAGAAGTGGATTCTAGAAACTGAGTTTTTCAGATAGTCTAACTTTTTAGTGTTATCAGAGAGCCAGACATTGAGCTAGGAAAAAAAAAAAAAAAGAAAACCTATCATACCATTATCCTCCAGAAGCATTTTGCTAGGAAGTAGAGGTTCCATTAATATATTGATTGACCTACTATACAATTGGAGATATATAAAAGATATTCAAACACTACCCAAGTATATTGATAACATTAGAAAAGATGGCAGAGCATAGGCACTAACAGGTGGAGGCTCTGCAGAAACACCAAAAAAAAAAAAAAATCTGGTGAAACATGTCAAGATCACTGTTATTGGATTTTTAAAATAGGCAAAAGGTTTAGAGTACCTTTGAGAACATTCTACCAGAAGATCACTAGAGCACAGTACAATATGTCTACAGTGTTGATTTATCTCATCTTCAGCCCTCCCCCAGCCCCTGACCCCACAAAGTGGAGAATCTGAAGATGGCAGCATGAAACCCCAGGATGAACACATGATTCTAGTGGGAATAAACAAAACCTTGTTTCAAAGGGATCACATACTTTTTGACTTTCTGTGGGTTCCCCAAACAACTAACACAATTGGCCTGCCTTTGTATTACCTAGTTTCAAACTCCTTCATGGTGGAGGACATTCCTCACACACACACACACAGAAAGCTAAATGAATAAGCTGCTGTCACTTGAGAGAAAAATCAATAATTGAGGAAGACAATAAACATGACCAAAGCTAGAAGGGAAAACCTAGGGAGTGAGACTTTGGAGAATAAGGATTTTTTAAAGGTCCTGCATGTACCAGAGAATTGAAAGAACCATGTGTGTGTCCAGGGCAGGATGCATGCTAAGAAAAGACCATAAGCTTTCGCCTCTAGTTTATCTTGACGCTAAGCACAAGCAGGAAGTAGGGACTGATTCACAGTTGAAGACGGCTGGCTAAGCATCCAACATCAAGCCAACCTGAAAAGATATGGAGAGTGTTTTCTCTTCTTCTTTTCTGTTTTTCTTTTTTTTCTTCTCCAGGAATTTAAGTAAATCTTTGTCAACCCACTGGCTAATGAAATGGACTTTCAAAATCAATAAAAAATAATCCCTTAAAAACATAGCTTAGGAAAGACATTAACCAAAATACTACAATTCATAACAAGGAAAGATAACAAATTCTAGAGAAAGAGTCTGATTTCCAGACATTTCATCTCATAATATTCAAAATGTCCAGGGGCCAGCGCTATGGCGCAGCAGGTTAACGCCCTGGCCTGAAGCGCTAGCATCCCATATGGGCGCTGGTTCTAGTCTTGGCTGTTCCTCTTCTGATCCAGCTCTCAGCTGTGGCCTGGGAAAGCAGTAGAAGATGGACCAAGTCCTTGGGCCCCTGCACCTGTGTAGGAGACCAGGAAGAAGCTCCAGGCTCCTGGCTTTGGATCGGTGCAGCTCCAGCCGTTGCAGCCAATTGTGGAGTGAAGCATTGGATGGAAGACCTCTCTCTTTCTCTCTCTGCCATTCCTCTCTCTGTGTAACTCTGGCTTTCAAATAAATAAATAAATCTTTTTTTAAAAAAAAAGTCCAATTTCAAGTAGAAACTATAAAACATGTACATATACATGAACATAAGGCCAAGTTAAAGGACAAAAGAAAGGAAAAGAAGTTGACCCTGAGGAAGTCCAGATATTGGATTATTGACCAAAAGCCCATAGATTGTCTTTAAAATACTTTTTAAAAAAAGATTTATTTATTTATTTGAGAGGCAGAGTTATAGACAGAGAGAGGGAGAGACAGAGAGAAATGTCTTCCATTCACTGGTTCACTCCCCAGATGGCCACAACAGCCAGAGCTGGGCAGATCCAAAGCCAAGAGCCAGGAGCTTCTTCTGGGTCTCCCACGTGGGTGCAGGGGCCCAAGCATTTGGACCATCTTCCACTGCTTTCCCAGGCCATTATCAAGAAACTGAATCAGAAGTGGAACAACTGGGACTTGAACTGGTGCCTATATGAGATGCCAGCACTGCAGGCAGACGCTTAACATGTTATGCCATGGATCTGGCCTCTAAAATACTTAATAAGTGAAGAAAACCATGGACAAAACACATTAAAAGTAGCCAGGAGAACAATGCCTCAACAAATTGAGAGTTTCAATTAAAATTTTAAAAATATAAAAAGAACCAAATGGAAATTTTAAAGATAGAAAAAATAATAACAGAAATGAAAAGTCACCAAAGGGGTTCAACAGCATATTTGGGCAGACAGAAGAACCAGTGAATCTGAAAGCAGGATGCAATTATCCACTCTAAAGAGCAGAAAGAAAAAAAGAATGTAGAGAAATAAACAAAGCCCAAGGGACTAATGAAGGAATCTAAAACATTCCAACATACACATGATGGGAATTGCAGGAGAAGAGAGAAAGCACAAAAAAAAAAAAAAAAAGGATTTTACAAATAATGACAGAAAACTTCCCATACTTGGTAAAAGATATAGATCTATACATTCCAGGAAGCTCAATGGACTCTAAGAATGATAAATGCAAAATATTCACACAGAGATACACCATTAATCATAGGAATGTTGAAAGACAGAGAGGGAGAGAAAGTAAGTGAGGGAGAGAAAGATCTTCCAATCTCTGGTTCACCCCTCAAATGGCCACAGGAGCCAGCTCTGGGCTAGGCCAAAGCCAGGAGCCAGGAACTCCATTCTGTTCTGCACTTGGGCCATCTGGAATTCAAACTGTGCTCTGATATGGGATGCCAGCATAGCAAATGGCAGTCTAACCCATCATACCACAATGTTAACAAACAGAACCTTGAAAGTACCAAGAGAATAGCAATGCATTGTACACAAGAGATTCTCCATCAGATTAACAGTTGATTTCTCAACAGAAACCACAGAGGCCACAAAATGGTAAGATGACATTTAAAGTACTAACAGAAAAAAAGAAATATCAACCAAGAATTCTATGTCTGGAGAAATGACCCTTCAAACATGAAGGCAAAATTCAGTTATGCTAAGAGAAACAAAAGTAGAGGGAGTTTGTTGCTAACAGCACTGTTTTACAAAAAAACAAAAAATCAAAAAACAACAACAAACCCGGGTCACCGGCTTCACTGATGAATATTACCAAACATTCAAAGAGTTAATACCAGTTCTTCTCAAATTCTTCTGAAATATAAAAGAGGAAGGAATATAATACTTCTTAGTCATTCTATGAGGTCAGCATTACACTGATTCCAAAGCCAAACCCAAAGAGAGTACAAGATTCTACATCAGTATCACTTAGCAAAATAAAATAAACACAAGAAACTTCACAAAATATTATCAAACTGAATTTAGCAGCATAGTAAAAGGATTATAAATCATAACCTCCTGAGATTTATCTCAGAAAGGCAAGAGTGGTTCAAAATACAGAACTCAGTCAGTCAACATAATATACCACGTTAATAGACTGAAGGAGAGGAAATCTCACAATCATCTCAACTGATAGAGGAAAAAGCATTTGACAAAATCCATTATTTTTCATGATTGAAAAACACTCAACAAAATAGGAAAAAACTCAACCTCTTCAATATGATAAAGGACATATCTCACGGCCAACAACACACTCAATGGTGAAAGCTTCCGCCTAAGATCAATAAACAAAAGTCATGCCCTCTTCTACCACTTCAACACTACACTGGAAATTACAGCAATAGTAATTAGGCAAGAAAACAAATAAAGACATTCAAGTCAGAAAGGAAAAGATAAAATTATCTTTATTTATATATAGCATGATCCTTTATAGAGAAAATACCAAAGAAGCCATAAAAATTGTTATAGCTAAGAAACAAGCTTAGCAAAGTTTCAGAACAAGTGAAAAAAAATCAACAGTGTTTTTATAGACTACCAATTACCAAGTCAAAGAGAAAATTGAAAAACAATTCCATTTACAGTAGTCTGAAAAATACTTAGGAATAAATTTAATGTAAGAGATTCAGGACTTGTATACTGAAAACTAAAAATCATTGAACAAAAGAAATAACACACAAAACTGTATTCTGTGTCCATGTCTCTTGAACAGTAATAAATTAAATCCTTTTTAAAAGGTTTTATTTATGGGCCAGCACTGTGGCGCAGCGGGTTAAATGCCCTAACCTGAAGTCCTGGCATCCCATATGGGCACCGGTTTGAGACCTGGCTGCTCCACTTCCCATCCAGCTCTCTGCTATGGCCTAGGAAAGCAGTGGAAGATGGCCCAAGTCCTTGGGTCCCTGCACCCACGTGGGAGACTAGGAAGAAGCTCCTGGCTCCTGGCTTTGATCAGCACAGCTGTGGCTGTTGCAGCCAATTGAGGAGTGAACCACTGGATGGAAGACCTCTCTCTCTCTCTCTCCCCCCTCTCTCCTCTCTCTGTGTAACTCTGACTTTCAAATAAATATATAAATTTTTTTTAAAAAGTTTGATTTATTTACCTGAAAGGCAGAGAAACAGAAAGTGATAGCCCATCTGCTGGTTTACTCCCCAAATGCCCACAAAAACTGGTGCTAGGCTAGGTAGGATGCAGGAACCAGGAACACCATCTGGATCTCCCACAAGAGGGGCAGGCATCCAAGTACTTGAGCTATCACTTGCTACTTCCCAGGATCCACATCAGCAGAAAGCTGGAATTGGGAGTGGAGCTAGGTCTTGAAGTCAGACACTACAACCTGGGATGCAAGTGTCCTAAGCAGTGTCTCAACGGCTGTGCCAAAGGCATACCCTAGAAAATAAATTTCTGCTGTTTAAGCTACCCTGTCTGTAATGTTCTGTAATGACAGCCAGGACAAATTCATATAGGAAAACAGATCCAGAAATGACTTCTTGAATAATTCATACTAAAAACAGTTTTAGAACATTATTTGGGATACTAAATAGAAAACAGGGAAACAGATTAAGTGAAACAAAGTAAAAGACATGGGAAGAGAAGTAATTACATGAAAATATAATAGAATGGGATAAGGATGAGATTGGGAAGCTACAAATGCACTATCAGAATTGACACCTCCATTGCAAATAGTAAACAACAAGCCAATACAGGAAATGGAATCAGTGACATGACCTATAGTCATATACCAGCCAGCGGTGTTTCTGTCCACACCAGACTGCAGGTACCACTGCCAATGCACTACAGGAACAATTAGCACTCATACAAGGCCCAGCTCCTCTTCTAACACCCCCTCCTGAATTCCTATTCCAGTGAAATGGAGAAGTACTGCTTAGAGAATAATGTACCTTTTAAGACTTTGCTGGCTGGCGCCACAGCTCACTAGGCTAATCCTCTGCCTGTGGCACCGGCACACTGGGTTCTAGACCCGGTCAGGGCACTGGATTCTGTCCCGGTTGCCCCTCTTCCAGTCCAGCTCTCTGCTGTGGCCCAGGAGTGCAGTGGAGGATGGCCCAAGTGCTTGGGCCCTGCACCTGCATGGGAGACCAGGAGAAGCACCTGACTCCTGGCTTCGGATCAGCGGAGAGTGCCAGCCGCAACGCACTGGCCATAGCGGCCACTTGGGGGGTGAACCAACGGAAAAAGGAAGACCTTTATGTCTCTCTCTCTCTCACTAACTCTGCCTGTCAAAAAAAAAAAAAAGACTTTGCTTACCTAGGTTTCCACAAGTACCCTATGCTGCTTACAAAATAATGAAATCACCCAATGACATATTTCTCATAATGAATCCCCATAATTCACTGAGGATTAACTGTATAAACATGAGAATTCTTCTAGACTGTAGAAGAATACAAAAATATGAAAATGTTGAAAAAGAGATTATCAACAGAAATGATAGAAAATGGAGACCTGTAAGGATCTGTGAGGCATTCTGAGAAAAAAGCAAAGCTAATAAATCTGAAACAAGAAGTTTAATAAATTTCTTGAGTTGAGAAATTTGCAAGTATAAAGAAATAAGGACAGATAGCTCTTGGTCAACAATTTCAAATCACATGGGTAAAGGGGGAAAAAGTCCAAAAAACAATCAGGCTTTTAAAAAAAAAAAAAAAAAAACCTTTTAGATAGTCATTGTGTGAGACTGGTTACCATGTTTGATGGCCTTTTTTTTTTAAAAAAAATTATTGGTGTTGTTACGTTGAAAACTTGATGGTAATGATTAAATAATTTTTTTCAACTGCTTGCAAATGTAGAACACTCTCCAAGGACTCACTAAACATTACCTTTGTAAATATTTGAGTACATAAACAGTTTGCTTACTGAGATCAAATAAGGGTTTTACTGCCAAGGAAACTAAAAAATGATACTTGGTATCTTTAAAATCTATATTAAATGACCTATTAATAATAAAAGACCAATAAGGCAGCCACTGGCAGACGTAAGCAGTTATCAGGCTCTCTCAAAGCCATGTTCCATCTTGGAATTGCAAAGGACCTTATGGTAAACACACATAAAAACAAGCATGTGCCACACAACTTTGTGTCACAGCTTTTGCTGTATAACATACCACCCCACAACTTGGTGGCTTACAACCATTATCATTCATTTGCTTACACCCAGCACAAAGTTCATGGATGAGACTTCTGTGACATAGAACAAATTAACAAAAGCATAAAAAAAATACTTAATGCAAGTTTTGTGTGACATGAGAGCCTTCAGAAATGAAGACCCAAAGATGCAGGGATGAGTGTTTCTACGGGCAGCTGTGCAGAGGTATGATTGTAGGATTATAGGACAGAAGGGTTATGACCCAATGGTGATCAACTGGGTGGGGTGGAGAGGACTTTGCATGTCTATTCAGATTCTTCTTGGCCTTTGCAAACAGGGTATGCCTTCTTTGGAATGAGAGTCTCATGATCTACTATCAGGGGAGTTTGGTTAGTGCATTCTTTCCTAGCCTTTTTCAAGGAGAGAAAGGCAGGAGATCAGAGAGTGACTTTCCTCCTTGTGCAGTTTTTTCCATTTCCTTCAGTTTAAAATACTCAGTATTCTAAGGTGCCATAGATAAAGATGTTGGGTTTTGAGACCTGACACTGACAATTCTGTGATTGAGAGCTGGAGTGGGCTCAGCTGGGAGTCGCTCTAGGCATCACACACATGGCTGCAGCCTTCTGCTAACTGAACTGGCACTGGTTGTTGGCTGTGCCCCAGTGTCCAGCCACCTAGCACAGATTTATGGTGTAGACATAATTTGTTGCAAGTAGAAAAGCCCCAATGTACTTTTTTTTTGACAGGCAGAGTGGACAGTGAGAGAGATTGAGAGTCAGAGAGAAAGGTCTTCCTTTACCTTTGGTTCACCCTCCAATGGCCGCTGCGGCTGGCACGCTGCAGCCGGTGCATCGCGCTGATCCGAAGCCAGGAGCTAGGTGCTTCTCCTGGTCTCCCATGCTGGTGCAGGGCCCAAGCACTTGAGCCATCCTCCACTGCACTCCCGGGCCACAGCAGAGAGCTGGCCTGGAAGAGGGGAAACCGGGACAGAATCCGGCACCCCGACCGGGACTAGAACCCGGTGTGCTGACGCCGCAAGGCGGAGGATTAGCCTATTGAGCAGCGGCGCCGGCCCCAATGTACTCTTTTCTTTTTTAAAGATTTATTTGGCAGGCAGAATGACAGAGAAAGAAAGGAATAAGAAAGCAAGAGCGAGAGAGAGAGAGAGAGAGAGAGTCTTCCATCTTTCCATCTGCTGGTTATTCCCCAAATGTCTACAATGCCCAGGAACTGGATCTGGGTTTCCCACATAGGTGGCAGGGGACCATCTGGGCCATTATTTGCTCCTTTCCAGGGATATCAATAGGGAGCTGGATGGAAATGGAGTAGCTGAGACTCAAACAGGTGCTCCGATACGGGATGCTGGGGTTGAAAGCACTGTCTTAACCCACTGTGCCACAATGCCCCTCACCCTGTGTGATCTTTTTCAAGTGTGTGCTTGCATCAGGTCTGTTGTATCCCACTATTACAGGCAAGTCACATGGCCAAACCTAGAGTCAAGGGAGAAAGGGACTATACACAAGGGCATGGATGTAGGGAAGCTTGTCCATTACAGGGATGTTCATTCAAAGATGCTCAAAGCGTTATTCATAAAATAGCCAGACAGGCCCATATAATGGGAAATAAACATCATTTTTTTAAAGATTTATTTAGTTATTTATTTGAAAGGCAGAGTTACATAGAGGTAGAGGCAGAGAGAGAGAGAGAGAGAAAGAGAGAGGTCTTCCATCCAATGCTCCACTCACCAGATGGCTACAACAGCCAGAGTTGTGCCAATCCAAAGCCAGGAGCCAGGAGCTTCTTCCTGGTCTCCCACACAGGTGCAGGAGCCCAAGGACCTGGGCCATCTTCTATTGCTTTCCCAGGCTACAGTAGAAGGCTGAATAGGAAGTGGAGCAGCTGGTACTTGAACTGGCGCCCATATGGGATGCCGGCACTGCAGGTGGTGGCTTTACTTGCTACGCCACAGGGCTGGCCCCTAAAATTATTTTTTTAAATCACAAATAAAATAATATTTATTGATATCAGAAAGCGTTCAGATTAAATTTATGGTAATTATCTAGAAAGTAGCATAAAGTATGTACAATATTTTTATAAAAATTATACATGGGCAGATGCTATGGCACAGTGGGTTAAACCACCACTTGCAATGCCAGTATCCCTGGCTTGAGTCCTGCCTCCTCTGCTTCCAATCCAGTTCCCTGCTAATGTGACTCGGAAGGCAGTGGATGATGGTTCAAGTACTTGGGTCCCTGTCAGCCACATAAGAGACCCGGATGCAGTTCCAGTCTCCAGGCTCGAGGCTTCAAGCTGGCGAATCCCCAGTCATTGTGGTCATTTGGGGAGTAAATCAACAGATGGAAGATTTATCTCTCTCTCTCATCCTGTCATTTTGCAGTTCAACTAAATAAATAAATCTTTAAATGTGTGAATATATAAACACATATCACAGGGAAGAAAGACTAAATGAATGGACTAAAGGAACTCAAAATGCTGATAGTGATTACAAGTACAACAATATGGATTCTGAAGTGAGACAAACTGGGTCTGCAAAACTAAGCAAGTAAATTTGATCCATTATTTCACTTTTTTGAATCTGTTTTCTCGACTATAAATACAGTTAGAACTCTGTAGGGTCTCAATTAAATATCATGCTAGTAGAGTAGTTGGCAAACTAGAGATTGTTAGTATTACTCTTATTTGTTAAATAAAGAGTAAGTTTTCTTTTGTTTATTCTCCATCTTTGGGGGGAGGTGACACTGAATTGTTTGTACTTCATGACAGAGTCACTAAAAAGAACAGCAAAAGCATTTTTTGAAATTACTGGTCCTGGGGACTTTGCTTAAAGGTTAAGTGAGCCTCCACAGAGATGGAAACTCAGCCAAAGCCAAAGTGTTGTGACCCTGTTTGAGCAAAGGGAAGGCTTCTGTTTAAAGAGGAGCAAGAAACAAGCTCCCCTGCAGAGAAGCTGCCAGCCTGGAAGGGCTCTCTCTGTACACGGGAAAGACAAATCACAAAGTCCAGGCAGGACATTTCCTGAACAAACACGTTACATTGCACAAAGTGCCTCTGACAACTGGGAAATAAACCCAGAGAAGGTCAGATCTACTCCACAGTGGGTCATTTCCTGTGCCCACAGCCTGCCAACTTGGACAGAACGGATCTAATGACATGCTCTTTACTTTTTTTTTAAAAGATTTATTTTATTTATTTGAAAGATGGAGTTACAGAGAGAGGTAGAGACAGAGAGGGAGGTCTTCCATCTACTGGTTCACTCCCCAGATGGCCGCAACGGCTGGAGCTGCGCTGATCCGACGCCAGGAGCTAGGTGCTTCTTCCCAGTTTCCCATGTGGGTGCAGGGGACCAAGAACTTGGGCCATCTTCTACTGCTTTCCCAGGCCACAGCAGAGAGCTGGATCAGAAGAGGAGCAGCCAAGACTAGAACCGGTGCCCATATGGGAAGCCGGCACCTCAGTCCAGGACTTTAACCCACCGCGCCATAGAACCAGCCCCATGCTCTTTACTTTTGGAAGGTTTCATTACCAACATTACTTTTCACCACGATGTGATATATAATGGGGGAGAGTTAGGTTCTGGGCTGAAGCTCCCATAATGAAAGTTCGATTAACAAGTGAAAAGCATATGAAGTAACTATAGAAGTTTTATGCAGCACAGGAAACTTCAGAAATGAAGACCCAAAGAGCTTCAAAGCTTGGGTGTGTTTTATGCGAAGTTTGACGAAGAGGTAGACAATCCTATGAAGTAGGATTGGACAAAGGGCTATGATTTAATGGTGATCATGGGGAGATTTTCTCTCTGTGCCCATGTCTTCATAGATAACAATATTCCTTTCCTCTGGGGATAGGGTGGGCAGCTCTAGAATAAAGGTCTTAAGACCTCAGAGGAAGAGCCACTAGGTATATGGGCTGCCTCAGGGGGAGCAGAGGGGAGGGAAAGGGGAGAGGGACTAGCAGATTTCTGCTGTTTTCTCAAATGCCACTGTCCTATATTTTGGCAAGTCTTGAATTACACCTGATATTTTGTACCCAAATTGATTCATAGGCAGTTTGCTTTCAAACTAACAACTCACATTTTAATATAAAACTACCACCAAAAATATTCACTACATTAGATTCAGGCAGGACAGGAACATTATTTTATTCAGCAAAGAACAAAGGCTAATGATATTTCACAAATTTCATTAAGTATAGTGTAAATAAATATGGCAAGCTATACAAACCCAGCACATCTGGATTACAGTCTGATTCAGATATTGCAAACATGTTGAGGGCCAATATTGTTTGCAGTTTCCTTAACACCTAGCAAAGTATTTTCACAAGTAATACCTGGGGCTTGACTGGTTTTGCTGAAACAGTTGAATTGATGTTTTGGTGGTATTGCTGCCTTACAAGTACAGGCTCAACTCCATAACCAGAAGGAACCCTTTTGATTTTTTTTTTAGTGAAATCTCAATGAAATTCTTACTTTTAAAATGCTATTATGGAAAAGGAACAGTGAAAATTTGAATGGATATTTGGAGAAGCAAAAAGCTGACAGCAAAACTCTGTTTTCCACTGGAGTGGGAAGTCTGTTCTTGACAAGTTACTCAACCCAGGCACAAGCACAAGATATGAACTTTAATTCAAGAGAAGATTGATTTTAAAACAATTTCTTTTTAGTCTGCTTCATTTCTTTTAAAAATATGAACATATTTCCTGACTTTGGCCTGTTTCTCTTTCTCTCTGTCTCTCTCTCCCTCTCCCCATCACTGTCTTTCAAATAAACAAATCTTGTTTTTAAAAGGCAAAAGGAAAAAGCTTCATATTAAAAAAAATAAAGAAATCAAAATGTACTTTATTCTAACACTTAGCAGGCAGGTGTCTGTGTATTTAATCTACTCTTTGAATGTGTTTTAGTCCAGCCTTGTGCATCTTGCCCATCTTTTCATTTCCAGCACTGTAATTTTAAAATTTGCATGCACCCTTGATAGGACAAAACTTACAGTCATGCGGTAATGTTCTCAAAGGGAATTTGATATAAACTTGATTTAATAAAAAACAAATAAAAACATTTTTGTTTACACCAAAATCATTGGAAGTAGGTTGATCAATCATTATAACACTTATCATATGATTTTTTTTTTTGACAGGCAGAGTGGACAGTGAGAGAGAGACAGAGAGAAAGGTCTTCCTTTGCTGTTGGTTCACCCTCAAATGGCCACTACGGCCGGCACACTGCACTGATCCGAAGGCAGGAGCCAGGTGCTTCTCTTGGTCTCCCAAGCAGGTGCAGGGCCCAAGCACTTGGGCCATCCTCCACTGCACTCCCTGGCCACAGCAGAGAGCTGGACTGGAAGAGGGGCAACCGGGACAGAATCCGGAGCCCCAACCGGGACTAGAACCCGGTGTGCCGGCGCCGCAAGGCGGAGGATTAGTCCATTGAGCCACGGCACTGGCACCATATGATTCTATTAAGTAGCCAGTTCAATAGCATGTATATCCACTTATATAGATCAATAGCTAGCTTTTGGATGTTTGAGGCATGCTTATATGATGAAAAACATCATTTGTAATAAACACTACATGTTAATAATAAAAATTACATTTTTAAAAAATAACATATTTGTAAAATATTTCTATAAATAACAAGCTGTGTTCATATTATGATTTAAATTTCTTGTAACAAGTCACTTCAAATGTACATAAAGGTAGACAGAATAACATTATGAACACCCAAACACCGAGCACCAGTCCCATCACCAACTCAGGGCTCATCCTGCCCAGTTACATCCTTATCCATTCCTCTTTGCCCCAAATTATGTGAAACAACTCCAAGACATTATGCCATTTTATTCACTATTATTTAGGTTAATTAGGAGAGTAATTGACCTAAAAGATAAGGATTTTGTTTTCTTAAATAACTATATTAATAATTACTTAATATCACTGAGTGGCTATTATTTAAATTTCTAATTCTTGTTACAGGGCAAAACAATCAGGCCCTTGCTGCTCACCACTGGACAGCTAAATAACCAGAGATAAGGGCTGGTAAGAAGAAAGGGTTTATTTCAAGAACTCTGCGGTCTTGGGGGAAAAGTGATCTCTGGATCCAAAATGTGTTCTTTCCCACACAATCAGCCAGCAAGAGGGTTTTTAAGGGGAAGGAGTAGCTGCCGGTGGAGGGTAGGAAAAAAAAAATGAGTTCAGTCAATTGATAATTAATCAGATTTTCAGACTTCATTCTGATGATGGTCCAACCAGGGAATCCAGGATGTCAGCCAGGTTGGAAGTTTCTTGATAATGATAATTGAATACTTGCTCTGGGACGGGCAGGCAGCTAGGCAGGTCTGTAGAACCACAACATATCCTCCCCCAGCTGGGTATGAGGTCTGCCATTCCAAGTCATCCCATTTCAGTAGGCTCCAGAAATTCCCATGCAAATATTATTCACTGGCCACAGGTAATTTACAACACCAGCAGCTGTCCCTCATCAGCCAAAACATGAAAAGGGAAGAGAGAATGACTGCATTACCATTTTATTATCTCATAACAATCGTCACAAATGGATTTGTGGTTTTAAGGTCTATCACTTTGAATCAGGATCCAAGTAAAGTCCACTTATTGCAATTGATCATCATATCTTTTTTTGTAAAGATTTATTTATTTTATTTGAAAGGCAGAATTCTAGAGAGGCAGAGACAGATCTTCCATCTGCGGGTTCACTCCCCAGATGGCTGCAATTACCGGAGCTGGGCCAATCTGAAGCCAGGAGCCAGGAGCTTCTTCCCAGTCTCCTACATGAGTTTGGTACCAAGGACTTGGGCCATCCTCTACTGCTTTTCCAGGCCAAAGCAGAGAGCTGGATAGGAAGTGGAGCTGCCGGGTCTTGAACCAGCGCCCATATGCAATGCTGGCACTGCAGGTGGCAGCTTTACCCTCTATATCACAGCACCAGCCTCTATGATCATATCTCTTAATTCTCTATTAATCCATAAACTCCCTTGCCATTCTGTGAGAGTGGTTTATTTCTACTGGTGAATTCAAGTTGTGTGTCCTTTGGTTTCCTCCAGTGGTTTGCTGATTACACCTTCAGAGTTTGACTTGCTCTCTCTATTCTCTGTATTTTCTGTAAACTGGTAATTGAATGGCAAAGATTTGATGAATTCAGATTTTTTGTTTGGGACTTTGGAGGAAGCAGGCAGGACTCTTTTCTCACTGGCACTCTGTTGGATAACATCATTTTCAATGCAGTATTTTAAATATATATCTCCCTTTGGTGTGGGCATGGGGTGTATTAATTTCACCTCAGGCCCTTTCTTGCACTAAGACAAGCATTCTAAGTGCAGACAGGTATAAGGTACAAAGAGTGATCATAAAATTCATTCAAAAGGTGAGAAAGCAAGCACACACACACACAGGTGGACATGGGTTGCCTCACATGGATAAATGCCTGTCATGAGTGAGCAGTGGGCCAGAAGATTTCCCAAAGAGAGGACAGGTGAGGGAGGAGGGAAGAAAAGGGGTACCACTGGCGCCGTGGCTCACTAGGCTAATCCTCTACCTTGCGGCGCCGGCACACCGGGTTCTAGTCCTGGTCGGGGCGCCAAGTGCTTGGGCCCTGCACCCCATGGGAGACCAGGAGAAGCACCTGGCTCCTGGCTTCGGATCAGCGCGGTGCGCCGGCCGCAGCGCGCTGGTCACGGCAGCCATTGGAGGGTGAACCAACGGCAAAAGGAAGACCTTTCTCTCTGTCTCTCTCTCTCACTGTCCACTCTGCCTGTCAAAAAGAAAAGAAAAGGGGTACCTACACAGCACCTTCAGCCTGAGGTGAATGAGAGCAAGAGAGAGCCTCTCCCATTTGTTGGCTGCTTTTATGAGGTAGGTGGTGGTGCAGTGCCTCTACAGGTATGAAATCACCTGGGAAATTTATAGCACCTCCACGAGTCCTGTGTGGAGCTTAATATAATATTTTCAAGGTGTCCCCTCCTCGGTCCCAGATGAAGCAGTTGCATCCCAGGAAAGGCAGCATTTCAATTGACATGTAGGAGGAGAGAACTACATATGGAGGCTTGTAGCGACTTCAAGCTCAGCAGACCTAAATTATCACTTGCCTATCTCATATCAGCTTTTTCTCTTGTGTCACCCTTGCTTTTGTTTTGCCAACACTATAATGTACCAGTAACCCATATTTAAAACATACTGTATATTCCTTTAAATATTCTATAAGTTGACTTAAATCTCTTTACACATGCATGCATGTAGATTCCCTCATTACTTTACAAAAATGAGGTCATGAAAAGCCTCCCAAGTAGTAGGGCTCTAATATATTGCATTTAATGTCTGCATTCCGTTTTGTGTATGTACCATTCCACCAGCCATAGGCACTTACTTTGATTCTTTTTTTTTTTTTTTGCCACATCTTGTTCATATACACTGGTATACAGTACTGGCTTTTATTTTTATAAAATGATTTATTAAGAAGGAGATTGCTGGGTCAATAAGTAATATAATGTTCATTTTGATAGATTTTCTTTGATAATTTTCAAAAAAAGCTGTAGCAATTCATGCATCTACCAGCAGAAGATGTGACCACTCTTTTTCCACGTTCTAAAACAATCTCAAAGAACTAACTAGTAGCAGGAGTCATTCAAGAAGAGGAAACATTTCTAAGAAATTCTTAACCAGCAATTAAGGAGCTAATAGTAATGATTTTTCAATATAAAGAGTCTTAGGCATAATTATTTCTTGTAAGCCAAATAGGCGTAGAACAGGGACAGAAGTTCGGAATACTCCAAAACAGGGTCTGAAAAAGGTTTAACTGCTTAGAATCATCTCTAACTTTCCTCCATGGATCTCAGTAAGTTCTTTCCAACTAAACAGTATTTATATGTTACACAATTAGATAATAAATGGCAGTGGATCTTAATTCTATTTAGTCCTTTTCTCAGGTCAGTTAAGATTCTGGGCAAAAGAAGCCCAGGATTGAAAGAAATCGGGAAACCTAGCAAGAGGATCATTCTTAACCCAAGAAAGATGTTTCAGTGTCCTACATGTGATGGTCACACAAAAGAAGTACCCACCTCCTCCCTCTGTGGGAGTCACATTTTTCTTACTAAGCCTCCACCCTGATGTTTCACAAGTTTACCTATTGCTGGGAATCCCCAGTTTTTCTGGTCATCAGTTGCCTCTGTTGTCATTCATCTTCTCCCTAGCTCTGACTGCATTTCTGGTACAATGACCTCCCATATAATACTCCTCATCCTATTTTTCAACCTTGGACTGCCTGTTTGAGTAAGCTGAAAGAATGTGTTCTGCAAATAAGGAAACTCTTTCTTCAAAGACTCTATGAATGTCTCCATGACTCAGTTCCTGACTATTAGTATTTTTAAGGATCTTATACAGAGAAGAACAGAAGATTAGCCCAGGTTCATTTTACAGTTAGGAGAGTCATGAAAAGCCAAATGAGTAACAAAGCTCCTAGCTATGCAGGTCAAAGGTGTTATTGGTATAAGAAGGACGACCCATGGACAGGTTCCCTTTACTGTTGAAATAAAAGAACTGCCCATTGCCAAAGGGAGGAGGAAAAAAACACCAAGTAGACTGGTAAAAATGTGAAGTAATGTGACACATAATAGTTATGCAGAAATACACTCCACTGATAGAGATCTTGAGAGAAAATTGCATCATTACATCAGGAAGGAGGAGGTCAACATATATCAGCAGCCTCAGTCTCCTGGCCAGTTTCACAAAGGAGACACCAGACATACTCCAAGAGTTGGGTCGATCCCAGCCTGCAGTGCAGAGTAAGTGCTCTTCTCCATTTGACTTTCATTTCAGGATTATCTATTACTTGGACCTCTACCGTCCAGCAGGGTTGTGATAATCCTGATGCATGCTTTCTAAGACAGTCTTGGGTCTGGATATTCTTTGGATTTGGGAATGTTTTGGTGTTTGGAAAATAATAGCCAAGGTAAAAATCTGGGAGAAGAGGGGACTATAGATCTAGAAGAAAAAGAATCATATCTTTGGGGCCGGCACTATGGTACAGCAGGTTAAAGCCCCAGACTGCAATGCCGGCATCCAATATAGGCGCCGGTTTGAGTCCCAGCTGCTCCAATTCTGATCCAGCTCTCTGCTATGGCCTGGGACAGTAGTAGAAGATGGTCCAAGTCCTTGGGACCCTGCAGCCACGTGGGAGACCTGGAAGAAGCTCTTGGCTCCTGGCTTCGGTTTCAGCTCAACTCTAGCCATTGCAGTCATTTGGGGATTTGTTGCCGTTGATTTCTCAACAATGTTGCAGTGGATTCATTTCTTTTTTTTTCTTTTCTTTTCTTTTTTTTTTTTTTTTTTTTGACAGGCAGAGTGGACAGTGAGAGAGAGAGACAGAGAGAAAGGTCTTCCTTTGCCGTTGGTTCACCCTCCAATGGCTGCCGCAGCCGGCGCGCTGCAGAGCGTGGCAGGGGTAAGAGGCGCAGAGTCACCACATAGACCCCGGGAGCCGGGTGAAAGCAGGCTTGAGGCGAGCAGCCCACAGACTCATTTATTACAGTTGGAACCACATCTTATATAGCCAAGACCAGCCAATCTGGTCAAGGGGCGGTCTACGCCCCAACCAATCACAGACTGTTGCCAGGCAGGCTCCATTGCCAGGTGGGTTTCAAAGGCATTCCTGAGTAACTGACACTCACTTGCCAGTGGCCACCTTGGCATGGCCTTCTCATTCCACCACAGGGATTGAACCAGCAGAATGGAAGACCTCTCTCTCTCCCTGGCTTTACTTATCTCCCTAACTCTGTCTTTCAAATAAATAAAATAATTCTTTAAAAAAACATATCTTCAGCATTTTGTTGATGGTACTATCCATATAATTATAATCCGGTTATCAAAAACTGAAATTTACATTTGTATGAAATCTACAGTACAACCTTTTATTTTAGAAAACTAGAAAAGATCAAATGGTAATTGAATTCTGGATGATTTTACACTGGTATATCATATTTAATGACCAGAAGTTTATCGTAGGAAGCATTCTGAACCAAGTTAAAAGATGCATTGTAAAAGGGTAGCATGAAAGACAGCTTAGCCCTTAAGATGCGAATTGAAATGCAAATACAGCCTGCATTAGACATTGCTAACACAATGGACATCTAAAGGGGCCCCTTTGACAAGGGGAAGGAGGGTTCTAGCCCCAATGCCAGGTCACTAAACCTGAACTCTTGAATTGGGTCCACTGGAAGTGAGGGACATGCCAGACACATGGCAAGGATTCCCTATGGCAAATTTTTATGGCAAATCAGCCTAAATATTTGAATCAAGAGTCTATGTGAGAAGCTTTTGAAACAGGACTTCATCAGATTCTTGAGTAAAAAAAACCTTACTGTTGTTATATTATTGTTCTATTGTTGGCTCCTTTCCCTTCATTACTCCGTGACCTGAGGCTCTCTCCACCTCTCAGTGGCAATATTCTGTTCTAACCTACCCACAAGAAGGGTCCAGTGCTAATGATTTGTGGCTTTCTTCCTGTTTTTTTTTTTTTTTTTAAGATTTATTTATTTGAAAGTCAGAGTTATACAGAAGAGAGAAGTAGAGACAGAGAGAGAGAGAAGTCTTCCATCCACTGGTTCCCTCTCCAATTGGCTGAAATGGCCAGAGCTGCGCTGATCCAAAGCCAGGAGCCAGGAGATTTTTCCCGGTCTCTCATGTGGGTGCAGAGACCCAAGGACTTGGGCCATCTTCTACTGCTTTTTCAGGCCGTAGCAGAGAGCTGGATCAGAAGTGGAGCAACCGGGACATGCACCGGCACCCGTATGGGATGCTGGCACTGCAGGCAGCAGCTTTACCCGCTATGCCACAGCACCTACTCCAATTTGTGGCTTTCTTTATGTGGATTGAAATCAGTGTTTTGCTTCTCTTAGGGGTTTCATATTAAAGCCTTATTTTGACTTGGGGAGTATTAAAATGGAAAAAGTGTGTTTGGCACATTTGGGGCTCCATATTTACTTGAGTGTATTTCATTCAGTCTTGGTTTTTTGTTCTCTTGGAGCAAAAAGATCCCCCATTTAATTATTTTTAAGATTTATTTATGTATTTGAAAGAGTTACAGGAAGAGAGAGGATGAGACAGAGTACAGATCTTCCATCTGCTTGTTCACTCTCCAGTTGGTCCCAACAGCTAGTGCTGGACCAGGCTGAAGTCAAGAGCTTCATGCGTACCTCCCAAATGTATGACAGGGGCCCAAACACTTGGGCCATCTTCTGCTGCTTTTTCCAGACCATCATCATGCAGCTGGATGGGAACTGGAGTAGCCAGTACATGGGATGCCAGCATTGCAAGCGGCAGCTTTGCTTGCTAGGTCAAATGCCAGCCCCTTCTCCACTTAATTTAAAAGGTGATAGTAGGATCTCAACTCTACTTAGATGGATGTGTTTGTTCATATGTGTTGCAGTTGATTTTCTCAACAATGTTTCAGTGGATTCGTTTCTGAGAGGAGCAGCGTGGTGGGGGCAAGAGGCGCGGAGTCACCACACAGACCCCGGGAGTCGGGTGAAAGCAGGCTTGAGGCGAGCAGCCCGCAGACTCGTTTATTACAGTTGGAACCACTCCTTATATAGCCAAGACCAGCCAATCTGGTCAAGGGGCGGTCTATGCCCCAACCAATCACAGCCTGTTGCCAGGCAGTTTCCAAAGCCATCCAATCACAGCCTGTTACCAGGCAGTTTCAAATACATCCAATCATAGCCTGTTGCCAGGCAGTTTCAAATACATCCAATCACAGCCTGTTACCAGGCAGGCTCCATTGCCAGGTGGGTTTCAAAGCCATTCCTGAGTAAGTGATGCTCGCTTGCCAGTGGCCACCTTGGCATGGCCTTCTCATTCCACCACACATATGCTTACTTCAGATGAGTCATCATGAGCTGTATTTTCTTTTTTAAAGATTTATTTAGTTATTTGACAGACTGACAGAGAGGAGCAATAAAGGGGAAGAGGGGAGGGGGAGGAGGAGAGAGAAAGAGAAAGAGAGAATTAATTTTCCATCCATCAGTTCACTCTACAAATGGCCAGAGCTGGGTCAGGCCAAAGTCAGGAAACTGGAACTCCATCCAAGTCTCCTACATGTAGCAGGAGCCCAAGCACTTGGGCCATCTTCCACTGCTTTCCCAGGCACATTAGCAGGGTGCTGAATTGGAAGTGGAGCATCTGGGACTCACACTCTGGCACTCCAATATAGAATGCCAGTGTTGCAAGCAGTGGCTTAACTTCGGAACCACAACACCAACACCTGCATTTTTCAAAGGAACACAGAGCCTGAGAAATCTAAGGAGCACAGCAATAAACCAGCATACAGTGAAACTGAAAATAAAAAACAAACAACAACAAAAACCCCAGTGGAGTAGGGTTCTTACCTATCTGTATGACTAAAATTCAGAGGCAGGTTATCAGGTTCAAGGGGAGATATTAACCCCATCACTTGCCTTCATCACCTGTAGCCTCACTACTTTCTGTCGAATCCCAGGGAAATGCCAGGTCAACTGAGAGGCTCTGAACAGAGCAACTTTGAGAGAGAAAGAGACATCCTTTCTTTTTCTCAGTGGTCACAGGTCCAGAGACCATGCCTGTAAACTAGCTTTGCTATACCTTAAAACACAAATTAGTATTAATAAGTTATTCCAAAACCTTGTTTCATTACATTGTTTTTGTCTCCTTGCTCATCAATCTTCTTTAAATATGGTAAAAAGAATCATCACAGACTCATTTCTTGTACTTGTTCTCTTGAGAGGGCTCGAGTACTAACTAAACAAAGGTGTGTTACGGGAATGAAGATCATGAAAAATAATCCTAATTCAAAAATTAAGGTAGTGCAACAATGCACCAAGCAGTTCACAAAATGCTTCTATGTTACATTAGTTCAGCTGCTGAATTTGCCCAAATGTTCCTACTGGTAGAAAGGGAATGTTATGAGTCATTTTTTTCATTCCTTTAATAGGCAGCTTAATTTAGTTTACTCTTAAAGATACTGCCAATTCCTTTGGAAACACGTGACTCACAGCTTCTTGGCTTCCTTTTTCCATGGAAGAGATTAAACCATTATTCAGTGTCACAAGCACTGACTCACGGAGTGAGGATAGAACCTAAGGAGCCTTCACACGTGTAGGCTCTCAGAGTTTGCACGGGCACCTTGACCTCAGGAAGATCTTGGTCAGAGTGGCACAACTCTTCCTTCCCCCGCGCACAGCAGGAAGGTTGCAGTCAGCTGAGCAAGTCCACCAGCAGTGTTTGCATCTTAATTCAACTTTAAAAAGGTAATGGATGAGGGAGTTTTGACATTTATTTCTTCCTTTCTCAGGTCAGTGTGAACTTTCTTTGATTTTTCTTCACTCTTCCATAAAGAATCAAGTTGTCTTTCAAGCTGTGGTCAACTGTTGCTATTCTTCTTCTTATTTTTTTAATGTAATACGTTGGAAGGCAGTGATATGCTCTGAGTTCATCTCACCACAGAAATGAGATCCATGTGGCCTGAGATCTTAGCTTAGACTCCTCCTGGTCTGTCTCTGACTGTCCTTTAGCACCCGGAAGTTACAATTAATTCATATCTTGTTCTTTTTCCCTCTGGGTCTATTTGATACTATCTATGAGTCTTACGATTAATTGGAAACTGGAGAGGGAAGGGCTCCAAAAAGCACAGAAATTTTAATGAGTTTCTTACTACAGCAACAGATTTATAACTAACTGCAAGTCTGATCTGTCTGCCTACTTGCTTTACCAATGTTACCAAATGTTGATTTACAACAGGTGTGTGCACGTGTACATTTACACACATATATACACCAAAGTGAGTGAGAAAATGCCTTGTAGGTCATAAGGAAGCAGGGTAATTCCTGGCATTGTACATCTGCTGCCTGGATCCTGGGATGACAGCATTAAACCTGCTTCAGGTATTTGCTGTTCATTTCATGGTGCAGTGCTTTGCTGTTTCAGATGGCAGTGCGACCTTCTGTCTCTAGGACTTGACTTTTAGCGGGGGGTGAGTTGAAATAAAACATATTCAGTTTAGGGTTGGACAAAGGGCTCTGAAACGTCTTGCTACGCCTTTACCCCAAGGATAGGGATTGTGCATTCTCCTAATATCCCTCAGCACATATTTGGCTAGATTCTGCATACAATGAGAGCTGGCGTTACATCATCTTTGTGCTGTATTTTCTGAGATTTGAAAAGGGTGCCCAATTTGTACAACAAATATCAATGTTAACTGCAAGGGGGCAAAAAATCCCTACCCAAACATTTAAAGTGAGGGGGCTGGTTTTTAAACGCTTATAACAAACAGAACCTTCTTAAGGGACAGTATCTAAAAATCCTGACCTTTTCTTCTGGCTCAGGATAACTATGGTTGAACAAAATACACCAAAGGTTTAGACACACTTTCTGTGTCCATATAGACAGACTCTACTTTCAAGCCTTCTCTGAAGCTGCAATACACAATATACTCATGTAATCTCTTCCAGTTGGCACTTTTTATCAGTAACCATAGCCAAAGCAACCATGGCTATAACAATAACTCTTAACCTACCAAAATTGACAGAAAGTGTGTTAGCAAAATAACGAACCTGGGAGGGAATGGAGATAATTCAGAATTATGAATGTTAAGGTGAATTCTAGAGTTTTGAGGGGAAACCAAAGAAAATCAAAGATGCCTTTATCCTTTGAACTAAATGTGCCAAATGTTAAGTGCAGTGGGTCTCCCCAGGGGAAGAGTGAGCTGGAACTCCTGTGCTAGAAGGGAGAGCTGCTCTGTCCCTGGGAGGCTTCTGTGAGTCTCCAAAGGAAAGTCACACACACTTCTCCACGCCCTTCATACTTTGCTGTCCCACCACCCCAAAGCACACTCAGAGTACAAAGGGCTGACCCCCGCCCTCTTCCCTGAAGGAATACAGGGCATCAAGATATTAAGGTTACCCAGCATCTCCAACATCTATAATTTGTGTTGAGAACATTCCAAACCATCTCTTGTGGATATTTTGAATTCTATGATATGATTTAAATGTAAACAGGGCAGGCCTTTCACCTGGCAGTTACAACTCTCAGGGAAACTGTGAAACTTAACTCATCCCATTGAGTGATAAATACCATCTTTATTATATCAGCATCACAGTTATTATCATAATCATTGTTATTTTAAATCAGGCCTCAAAAGAACATTTGTTGCCAAATGCAAACATATTTCACGTAGAAACTATTTGCTCCAATTTTTAATTGTATTCAGATGTCCAGGTAACCAGCTTGAACATTTTTTCCACAGAAACATAATTCTATAGACCTATTAATTAATTAATCCTATCATGAGACTCTAATGTTCATTTTTCTTAAAGAAAAATGCAAACTGAAAGTAAATAAAAATCATATGAACTCCTGTCAGTGAGACTGACTTGTTCCAGAAAACCTCGCTTAAGGTTATATGGAAATAAAATTAAGTGGTCTAGGAGGAATTATTGAGAAAGAACTCTATATTTCTTGTAAAAAGAATACCTGACAATGACATTGAGACACTTTTCTGTTCTTGTTTTTTAAATGGTGTCTCTTATTTTTAAGGAGTAAAGGAGGATGAATAAAGAGAAGTGAAATGGAAAGTTCTTATGTTTAAGTTTTTACGAGGAAAAGAAAGCGAGGAAGAGAAGAGTTAAGAGAAGTGACAAGCAGAAGTGAACAAGGACCTGAGTGCAATGTTTTCCTCTTGCCCCAGACAGACAGTTACTATTTAAGCCCAAGAAGGATGAATGAAAATATGACTTCTCTGTTTTTGGTTCTTTTGATAGAAAGTTTTGGATAAGGTGTTGTCAGTCCTCCTATTGACTGATAATGTTTTTCTGTGTTTGCTGTTCTTCCTCTTTTCACAGTTTAGGAGTTCGGAGATCAAAGTTTTCACTCTAGCCACTCTCCTTCTTTTTGAAATCTACCATATACTAAATTTTAAAACATTTATTTGAAAGGCAAAGAGACAGAGAGGCAAAGACAGAGCTTCTATCTTCTGGTATACTCCCCAAATGTCTACAAATAGTTGGGGCTGGACCAAACCAAAGCCAGAAACCCAAAACTCAATTTGGATCTTGTACTTGGGTGACAGGGACCAAACACTTGAGCTATCACCTGCTGCCTTAGAGTGTGCATTAGCAGCAAGCTAGAAGCAGAGCATCCCAAATGGAATCTTAATTGCTGCACAAAGAACTACCCCTCATAATGTTTCAATTTTAAATGGAGTGAATGTTACATGAATACTTCTCAAAACTTCATCAAGTTATCAAAAAGAAACATGAATATTCTGTTATCATAGTTACGTTTATCCTTCTGCTCAGATGATTCAGAGGTCTTGAACACTAATCCAATTATCACCAGATCCCTGGAGCTAAGGTGGAGACTTCTTCCCATCCTCCTTTTCCCCCTTCCTGCTACAGCATTTACTGTGTATCAACTTAAACCCAAATATTGCATGAGACACAGATGACATAGAGAAGAGTTTGCAGAACCCAGACTACCAGAAGTGGGTGGGAATTTTGATGACAGTGGCAGAACTAGATGGACTGGTTGTCAGTGCCAGAGTCACCACCACGATATATCTTGAACTGATTAATCTGCATTTCTGAATTTGCTTCCTTTTCTATAAAACAGAGATTATTATAAAGTTTAAATAAGACAATTTTCACATGCCCTAGAAGATGGCCTAGCACATGGTAAGCATTTGGTAACCACTTGACTTGGTCAACCAGGAATCCTAAGGACTGTGGATTGTATAGCATATTCTGAATTCTGTAGGATCAGTTGGTCACTCACTTGAAGGGCACCCAAGAGGATCCTGTATCAACTCCAACTGAAAACAGCCAGAATTCAGGCCTTGCAATGCCATGAGTGCTAATTTGGTAATTTCTAAAATCAGAAATACTGTCACACATAAATTGGGTTTTGTTCACTGCCCCTTATCCTTCAGACAAGGGAAAAAAAGATATATTCTTTTAAAAATCATTGAAACTGGCTGGCGCCGTGGCTCAACAGGCTAATCCTCCACCTTGCAGCGCCGGCACACCGGGTTCTAGTCCCGGTCGGGGCGCCAGATTCTGTCCCGGTTGCCCCTCTTCCAGGCCAGCCCTCTGCTGTGGCCCAGGAGTGCAGTGGAGGATGGCCCAAGTGCTTGGGCCCTGCACCCCATGGGAGACCAGGAAAAAGCACCTAGCACCTGGCTCCTGCCATTGGATGAGCGCGGTGTGCCAGCCGCGGCAGCCATTGGAGGGTGAACCAACGGCAAAGGAAGACCTTTCTCTCTGTCTCTCTCTATCACTGTCTACTCTGCCTATCAAATAAATAAATAAAAATCATTGAAACTAATGCTGCAGCAGAACATGAGTAATTTTTAGCAGTAATAAAATTTCCTATTAAGGCCATAAAAATTAGTCTCATCAATGAGAAGAACAAATGAATGTGCTTCCAGAAAAGTAATTTTAGACCTTCAAGACAAGGGAGCTCTAGGCCAAGTGGTTCTCAATTGGTGGTGACTTTGTCTCCCAAGGGATATTTTGTTTCTCAAAACTCGAGGAAGGGTGCTACTGGCATCTAGTACATAGAGGCCACAGCTGCTGCTAAAGACACTATAACAGACCTTACACAAAGAATTATGTGGCACAGGACAGTGCAAGTTCTGAGGCTGAGAACTCATTCTTTCATCTGAGCAATACATAGATCAGAGCCCCACACAAAGTGCCAGTGGTTGATCCTGACCTAGACAAAAAGGCTCTCCTGTGTAGCAGGTGTGAAGTCATTTTATGTCACCAGGTTACTCTTCAGGGTAAATGCTGTATCTCTCTTTTACAGAGAAATGGACACTCAGGAAAAAATAGTTTCTCAAGGGCTCTCTGATGGTAGGGAAATTGGAATTGAATCTCCACTTGTCTGCTTGTGAGTTCTGGGTTCCCAACCACTGTCTATCGCTTTCAGCCATGAGATGTGTGCCCCCCAACCCCTCTCGTTAGCAGTTTTCTGTAAAATAAATTAGAAGACGAAGCAATGAGCAAACAACTCAAGTAATTACAGTCAATGCCCTGTGTCTGAATTGTTGGGACCAGGGAGCCATGGGTAAGTGACCACTGCTGGCAGTGTGGTTGAGGCAGGCTTGCTAGATGCTGTTACTCATTTACTTCTCAGTGGCCAATGAACTAATTGGCCATTAACTGGCTTCTGTGTACAGATCATGGTCCCAATGGCTCTGATTGGGAACAACTCCTCAGAGGTGATATTCTGGCTAAAAACTACTAAAGGTCAAAGATACACGTTGGTCTGTGGCTGACTTAGTCCAATGACCTAGAGGAATGTGAACCTTTTGGACAATAACAGCTGGGGTAAGGACAGGCTTTGGAAAACTAGAGGTCAGGGTTGGCAGTGCAGAGGATTCAGACAATAGTCTGGGACACCACCATTTGAAACTCTGAAATAACCTTCAGTTCAGAAATGAACCTACTAAGGACAGTATGTTTTAATGAGAGTCCATCTTTCACAACAAAAAACTAGTCACTAAAAATACTACTGTGGTTTTCTATTACTTGTACAACAGGGGTGTGCTAAATTTTCAGCTACAGTTTAGAAAAATAAAGATGGAATTTTTGCCCCCTCCAAGTGGATTCTGAATTCTAGACACAGACCTTCCCTAGGTTCTGTGGAGCCTCTTTGCCTGATGAGCTTTCATAGATATCCAAATCATCCATCTTCCCACTTCGAGTTTACAACTAACACTATACACAGGAACAGAACCTATCTTCCTCGTGGCTTCCTCCCCCTGACCCCTCATTTGCTTTCCCTCCCTCTGGGAACTTGTGCCAACTGTTGTATTAGAACAGAAAGGCCGCCGAAGTCAAGGTAAATGTGTTGTTGCTGCGCAGAGAACAGGGATGCCAGTAACCAGTATCTCTCTTGCTGCTCCTCACTGTGGAAGGGCACAGCACCCCAGGCCCCAAAGGTCTTGGCACATCAGCTTGTTTCCTTGAGGTCTTTCATCGTCTAAAAATCAAGGTAATTAATATGCCCTTTCTATCTCAAAAGGCTATTGAGATGATCAGATGAGACCTGTATGTAAAAGTGCAGTATAGAATGCTGTACTAAGATAAGCCATTATTTTACTATTATTCCTCTTATGCTTATCCCTGGCAAACCTGACAACATCAATAGTTTCCTGCCTCTGCTCCAGGGGCCACTGAGTCTTACTAATATTTGTCTTCTTGAAGTAATTTTGTTGAAGGTTTCAATTACAGTGAATGCTAAGAAATCCACTTGGACAACACATTGGATGCTTTGTTAGTGAGTAATTTTTAACCTAGGCCAGACCTGAGCAAAACACTTTACATTAATATTTTCCTGCTGACTTCATTTTCATTAATTGACAATTATTTTACCCTTTTTTTTTCTTTAGCTGTAGATCTTTTGGGGAGAAAAAGATGAAAGCAGAGCTCAAAAATTCCTTGAATAGTGAAGAAGATATATTGCATTATATTCAAATAGTCTGTTCTTTATATAGCTATAGAAATAAAGTGTGTGTGTTTAAAATTCTATTCCTGTTTATACTCCTTACTAGAGAAAAATCTTTACATATGTTACAGAAAAAAAGCTGGACGGAAATGTGCCAAAATATTGAGCCAGATGTGATAAAGCACTATTGATTTTTTTCCGCATTCATTGTTTGCCTTAAGCATAAGCAGAAATAAACAAACAATTTCTAAAAATGGTTCAAAGTAAAAACAAAAAATAGCTGGACACACAAACCTAGTTCAAACTTTATAAAATTGCTTGGCCTCACAGCTCCTTTTTGAACACAATGTCCACAAACAGCTATGATTCCAGAAGCATCCACAGAGTCTAAATCTCAACTTGGGATCTATGAATTGTCCTTTGTGAGGGATTAAAGGCCCCTCTTGGTTCTAAGGGTGGGTCTGAGAGCAAAGACATTGTAGGGACCTGAGAGGAAACTTTCCAGGTTCTGGGGAAAGGAGATAAAATCCCCTCCCCCAAGTGATGTTTTCTTTGGCCACTCTTTGTTCCTCAGGCTAACAGAAGCAGATAAGGCTGTGGGTCCTTCAAGGGGAGGGAGGGGAGCAGATG